>PVKV010011947.1:0-20193 GCA_004027835.1 Alouatta palliata
TGCAGCACAGTTTACAATAGCAAAGACCTGGAACCAACCCAAATGCCCATCGATGATAGACTGGACAGCGAAAATGTGGCACATATACACCATGGAATATTATGCAGCCATCAAAAACAATGAGTTTGCATCCTTTGTAGGGACATGGATGAACCTGGAAGCCATCATTCTCAGCAAACTGACACAGGAACAGAAAACCGAACACCGCATATTCTCACTCATAGATGGGTGTTGAACAATGAGAACACATGGACACAGGGAGGGAAGCATCTCACACTGGGGTCTGTTGGGGGGAAAAAGGGAGGGACAGCAGGGGGTGGGGAGTTGGGGAGGGATAGCATGGGGAGAAATACCAGATATAGGTGATGGGGAGGAAGGCAGCAAATCACACTGCCATGTGTGTACCTAAGTAACAATCTTGCATGTTCTTCACATGTACCCCCAAACCTAAAATGCAATAAAAAGTATATATAAAAAAAAAAAAAAAAAAAAGAGATAAACCTTTATGTACTAATGCAATTTTCATGATTTCCATTATCATGATAAAGTAGAACATCTTCTGGCCACAGGATAGTCCCCATCTGTCTCCAATGCCATTGCAGTAGCATCTGCTTTTTGGCACCTTTGTATGATTTCTGTCTATTCTTCCTAAAATGATTGACCCAGCTTCACTGCAGCAGTCCACATTTGCTGTGATCTCAGCTTGGCCTTTCTACTTCATAGTTCATTCATGATGACAGCTTCTTTGAGCATTTCAAGAAAATGGTTTTCTTTGCTTTAGAACTTAAATGTAACCAACTTTGATCTTTTGTCTTTAAAGTCATTTAAGAAAAGGAGAAAACTCTACTGAGCATAAATATATCTGATACTGTCTCTAGGCTTTACAAACATTTGTTTTTAAAAATGGAATCAAATTAGCTTTTTTAATATCACACTGCGGCCAGGTGCAGTGGCTCATGCTTATAATCCCAGTACTTTGGGAGGCCGAGGAAGGTAGATCACAAGGTCAAGAGTTCGAGACCAGCCTGACCAACATGGGGAAACCCCGTCTCTACTAAAAATGCAAAAATTAGCCAGGCATGGTAGTGTCTGCCTGTAATCCCAGCTACTCAGGAGGCTGAGGCAGGAGAATCACTTGAACCTGGAAGGCTCAAGATCTTGCAGTTAGCCAGGATCGTGCTACTGCACTCCAGCCTGGGTGACAGAGCAAGACCACATCTCAAAAAAAAAAAATTCACACTGCATATTTATTAAATCAAAACACTCTGGCTACTGAATGACAATGATTTTAAAACCAAATCATGGCTTCAAAAGATTAAAAGTTACCATTTTTTCAGTGTCCTTACCTGTCCAAATCATGGCTTTAAAAGATTAAAAATTACTATTTTTTCAATGTCCTTACCTGTCAACACTACAAGATTCCCACATTAGCAAAATACTGTGACATATTTTACTGATAGTGAAGTTGACTCATGCCATCTGTCCTGAAAATGGACCTTATTTTCTTCAATGGAATCATTAGCTACTTTAATTTATCTGTCTTATATTTTTACTTCCAATGTTTCAAAAAAAAATTATTATACTACTTTTAAATTCATCCAAAGAAATATTCTAGGTGGGAAATTATGACCAGGTAGAATAATGTAGAGACAACAACATGTAGCAAATACTTCAGATTTGTATGCTGTCTTGATTATAATGAACTGAAAGTTTTTCTTTTATATATTATATATATATATATGCTTTAATCATTAGAAGAACAAAAGGATAAGTAAAAACATTAATTTAAGCAATAAAGATCCAAGAAGACAAGAAAGTTAGGCCCCAAAACCAACCTAAGTAGGAGTTTTTGTTAAAGTGAAATATTTTGCACCAATTCAGATTCTGTCCATGACTGGCTTACTTGCAGGAAATGGACAAGGGTAGACAGGAATGCTGACAGATTTAGTTCAACTCACTTGTTCAGCTGTGTGGTAAAACAAGTGCCAGCAAAGCCATGTGCCCACACAGAGGCAAACTCAAGATAATGGGAAGAGAATCCAACTTAATTGAGATAACCCAGTCACCTTCTATTAGCGCAAAATTACTCCTGATAAGCGTTCCTCTTTGGACTTACCATAAGGAATCCAAAACCTATCTCTAGGTGTGGACTTGAGACCATCTTTAAGCTACTTGCTTACAGATTAAGTCCTATTTGAGTTATGAACACTAGGTGATGATTTCCTCCAAGGAAGGAAATTTGAAAAGTCTTCCACCTCTACCCTTTTGTAGCTCGATCCAGTAACAAGGTCTATTTTTAGCTTAAAGAGATGTGTTTCTCTTCATGTTCATCACTTTAACATCTCATTCTAACTGTCAGTCTCCAGCAAAGATGTCAACTCAGGGCTCCAAGATTTCTCTGGGAAGCACAAGACGAACTAATAACAAGACCAAAGGCATTGATTTTGCCCAGCATCCCATGGTTCAGAATGAGATGAATGTCTGAGAACAAAGCCGTCAGGTTACATTCTTCCCTCCTGAATGTAACTCTAAGAGCTGTGCTTAGGGCGATAAAATGCCCTTTTCAGTTGAGCAGATGAAATCCCTGGAACGTGCCAAACCCAACGTTTCCATTTGCATCTCTAAAGAAAACCCAGTTGCTTCCTTTATAAAATCAAGCTCTGGTCCTCTGTATTGACAATTGACAATGGAGACCCTCCTGTCATTTGGGGGGTAATGCGGAGCTGCGGTCATTAGTGCAAGATGTTCAAGTGGAGGATGAATCTTGCCCTCAGCGTTCGACCTCAAGGTGTCTTTCTCTTAGATACTCTTTGCTCACTGCCAATCTTGGAGAATCCTAGCTCAAATTTTTAGCAGGTGCATTTTTTGAAACCTATTACAGATTTTTGTGTAGTTCCAGCTACAACCAGTATCATTTATTCTACTGTGTGCTAAGCACTGGGCTAAGCATTGTGGAGATGGTCTCAAGGAAATCCTGGTGGGAGGGAGTTGAAATTGTACCACACTTTTATTGGTAAATTAACTGAGCCATAGATGGGTTACATAAAATGGCCAAGGTTACACAGCTGACAAATGATAAGGCCAGGATTCAAACTCAAGCATGTCTGACAGCAAAGACAGCAGAGTATGCTGTGTACAAAATGTCTGATGATAGCTGAGAAAGGGTTTAAGTTGACAAAATCTTCAAGAAGCTATCGACGAACACACCATGATAAGAAGTGTGCACAAGAGGAATGAAGTAAATGAATCCAAGTCGAAAGTCAGTTATGTTAAAAATGATTAAATCAGCTAGCAGAAGAAACCTATGCCAACCATATTCATGGCTCGCCGCTGATATGGGAAATGGGTGACAGGAAAACTGCTTTTTGTATGGTACCAACAGAAACAGCTGGTCTGAAGAAAATCAAACAGCAAACAATTTATCCATCAAGAGAAAAAAAAAATATTAACTTGCTCTAGAAGTAGGAAGATGTAGTCAGGAGTGATATCCCTGACTCCTTCAACACGTCCCATTTCTTCCTGCTGAGGCGGCAGTGCGACCTCCCCCAGTCCCGACATCACATCTGCACCTCATTCTGGGTTCTTCCCCCGTCCCTGCCTGACCTCTCAGCAGCCTGGCTCAGCGGGTCACAGCCTCCTTCTGGAAACACTGCTTTCCCTGAGGTTTATGGAACCATCTTGCCATGTTCCTGTGCCTCACAGGCTGCTCCTGCCTGGGTCCTGTGCTGGGTCTTCTTTCTCTCCTGTAACCACTCACTGGGGTCCCCTGGTTCTGTCCTTAGTTTCCTTCTCTTTTTAATTTATATTCACTCTTACTGCTTTCAACACCAGCTTCAGGTCAATGACTCACACACTGGCATTCCCAGCCAGACCTCTCTCGGCCTGCTCAACATCTCCATGTGGATGTCCAATAACCCTCTCAAACCTAACGTGTCCAAAACAGAACTCGTGATTCCTCGCAAACCTCCAGCCCTCCCCACATCACTTCATACATAGCACCCCATCTACCTGGTTGCTCAGGTCAAGTACCCCAGATACATCCTCAATTTTGTTCTTGTCATTGGCACCCACATCCAGTGCATCAGTAAGTCATCTCCTACAACTCAGGTCCTGAATCAGACTCATGGCCACAACTGCTTCTGCCGCCCTGGTCCATGCCACCTTGCTGTCTATCCTGAACTGTGGGAGCTGCATCCTAAGTGCTGTCCCATCTACCTCTCTACAATCCATTGTCTATACAACACCCTGTTGTATAGACACCCTGTCATTTTCGTGTGTAAATCTCTCCAGTGTCTTCCCATGGTTACTGAAGTAAAATTCCAATGCCTAACCATGGTTCACAAGACCCACAAAAGCTGGATCCTACTTCGCTTCACAAGTGCATTTTCTCCTCCCTGCTCACTCACCATAGGACACCTGTCTCTTTCTCTAATCGACCAAGCTCCTTCCCACATCCATGGTTCTAGCAGTTCTCGTCCGTCAGCCTCCCAAGTAGCTGGGATTACAGGCACCAGGTAATTTTTGTATTTTTAGTAGAGATGGGGTTTCACCAGGTTGGTCAGGCTGGTCTCAAACTCCTGACCGGAGGTGATTCACACACTTCGGTCTCCCAAAATGCTGGGATTACAGGTGTGAGCTACTGTGCCTGGCCAAGATTGGTATTTTTTATTCTTCCTGCTTGCACATAATGGAGTCCAAGTACAAATACATGTAATTCGAGGTAAGATGAGAATTCACGACAGACCAAAGGCTATGTGCCTCTGACCACTCAAGACGCCTTTGAGACAGGACAAAAAGAACAGTTGGAATTGCTACGAGTGCCAAAGGGCCCATTTCTGCTTTGCCTACCTGTCCTGGCTCCACTGTTTATTTTCCACCTTAGAAAGCTCAGAGGCAGTGATGACATTTTCAGATGCTCTGATCCCCTAGCTGCTCCCCAGACTTGGCCTGAGGTGCCATTCCAATGCCAACATGGTACCAGCATCAGGCAGAATTCCCCACCTGGGCCTGTACATGAGCCCAAAATAGAGCAGGAGTAAATGAAGATGCTGCAGTTCAAGCACTACATTCAGGTTTTCTCAGCCTCTTCCCCTAGGCAAGTAATACAAACACCGAGACCAGATTTAGAAGTATCCATCCATAAATCACGATCTTGCCCTGGAAACTTCATTTTTATTTATATATCTACATGGGGTCAGCAGAGCCAACTTTTATTTCTGGTATATTTTTTGATATTTGGACCCCTCAACAGTAATTATGAAAATAAATATTTACGTACATAAATATTTTTATCCACAAAATAAGTCAGTTTTGGTGTAGTCTTTTTCAGACTTTCAGCTGAAACCTACAGGGCCTTAAATGAGTAAGAATGTTTATTTACTGGTTAGCCAAGCCAGACGAGGAATATTCACCTCCTAAATGTCACCAAATCAGTCCCCTTATCCCCATGCCCCATTGGCACGACCCTAATTTCAGCTCACTTTATATTTCACCTGAGTGGCTGCCTCCTACTCAGCCTGTCTCTGATCCATTCTCCACTGAGCAGCTAAAGAACAATCCCCATCCAGTCATGGTCCCACTTAACATATTTCCCTGGCTGTCCATGGCAGCACCATACTATTGCAAAACTCTAGAGGGCCACTCACTCACACTCCCTTAAGATAAAACCTCAATCCCCACACTTCCGTTCCCTTCCCTGTTTTCTCTGTAGCACCTATCACTTTCTGACACAGTACACATTTTATTTGTTTGTCTTTCTCCCCCAACCTGAATGTAAGTTTCATTTCCTTAGGGCAAGAATTCTGTCCGTTTTCTTTCCTCCTTTAACCCTAGCACATGAAAGAATACCCGGGATATCGAGGGATCTCATCTCATTCATGAATTCATGAATGAACAAATGAATGACATTCAAAAGCCCTGACCATGGTGCACAAGGGCCAGCATGACAGAATCACCACCTTGTCTCCAGCCTCATCTCCCATGTCTCTCTATTTTGCTTTCATACCTCAGTGAAACTGGCTTCCTTTTAGTTCATTAGTTCATTGAGCACATCCTGCTCCTTCCTGCCCCAGGGCCATGGCACTTGTTTTCTCCCCTGCTGAAAGGCTTTCCCTTCTATCCTTTTTGCCTAGAAAATTCCCACTCATCCTTCCAAGCTCAGGTTAAACATCATTTATTGGAAAAACCTTCCCTGGCTCCCAGGTGAGGGACAAGTGAAGTCCACCGGGGCATGCTTCCATGGCTCTCTGACTTCTTAGCTCTTGTTTTCTTTCTAAAGACTGGCTGGCCAGGAGCAGTGGCTCATACCTATATTCCCAGCACTTTGGGAGTCTGAGGCGGGCAGATCACAAGGTCAGGAGTTCGATCACAAGGTCAGGCAGGTGGACCACAAGGGCAAGATCACAAGATCACAAGGTCAGCCTGGCCAACATGGTGAAACCCCATCTCTACTAAAAATACAAAAATTAGCTGGGTATAGTGGCCAGCGCCTATAATCCCAGCTACTTGGGAGGCTGAGGCAGGATAATTGCTTAAACCCCGGAGGCAGAGGTTGCAGTGAGCCAAGACTGCACCACTGCACTCCAGCCTGAGCGATAGAGCAAGACTCCATCTCAGAAAAGACTGATGTCAGTATCCTCCCTCCCAACCCTGTGGAAAACGCAGCCAGTTAGGCATAATCTGGCACGGTGTCTGACCTGGAGCAACCATAGAGCAAGCTTTGTTGAATGAAGAAGGAAATTATGTCAGACTTGTCCAGTCTACAAAGGATAAAACTAGAACCAAGCAGAGGATGCTCAGGAAGACAAATTTCAGCTCAACGTAAAGAAGGACTTCCTAAAAGTCACAGCTGACCCAAGATGGGGAGGCCTGTCTCAGGTGGTGGAACATGCAGGAATAAGGCTGATGGAAACCAAGAATCAGATGGGACTTTGGACCTGATCCATAGTTTCTACACTGAGTCTCAGGATTTGGGGAGAGTCTTGAAGTCTGCCTCAAGGTTTTCTGGCACTGCAGATTTTGCCTGTCTCTGTCTTTAGAGAAGAGAATGTAAATTTCTGTGGAAGAGAAACTGTGGGCTTCGAAATTGAACACATATTATATCTTATTATATTATTTAATTATCCATATTCTCCACCAGAGTATAAACTCTGTAAGGCTGGAAGGAATATGAGACAGTTATTTTTGTCTGAACAAAAATTTTGTCTGAAAAAACAGAAGCAACTCTGACTACATTAAGGAAAAAAGGATTCATTGGAAAGTTTCTAACTCAGAGGTAGAATTTTGACAGCATTTATGCTCCTGGCACCACCTTAAATTTCTTTGAAAGACAAAACCTGGCACATAGTCACTAGGAAGCATTTTTTTAAAATATGTTTTAAAAATTATTTACCCCTTTCACAAATACATAGGGAGGTGAATGAGTAACTTTTGACCAATAAACCCATGGCCACTTACTCAAATCTGGGCACAAAGAGAGCAACCTTTAGAGAGAATTAAACATTTCTATGTGAAAAATATGAAGTAAGATGACAATGTTGATCAACACTATCTCTTAAAGAAATTACTCAGCCAGAACATCAGATTCTGATAAAAAGGAAAATCAGAAACAATCTATCTTGTGCCTAGACAATGGACTCTATACTTATGTAAAGTAAAAATGAAATAACCCTTGAACTCAAGCTTGCAACTTATTTTTAAATAAAATAAATGCAAACATTAATACGGGAACGCCCTGAACATGATATGAAATATTCTTATTGAATAGATATTTCTAGATTCTCTTGATGTGCAGCACAATGTACATTCTAGAAACAATAATGTCTGAAGCATGGGCGTTTTTTCATGATAAAGCTTCAATTATTACAGTGCTGCCATGATGCACTAAATTGGGATTGATTCTTTTCCCTAAGTGATGAAGTTTTAAAAAAAAGAAACAAAACAAAAAACCCAAAGAAACAAGATTTCCTAGTAATATGAATGAATGTGATTACTTTCCAGCAGTATTGATGAAGAACAATTGAGGATTTGTCAGCTTAGCTATCATATAAAATAAACACAGTTTCATATTGAAAAACAAGGTTCTGTAAAAGAGTTAAAAATTCTTAAACACAAATTTTAAAAAGCATTTTTATTTCTTTTGTGACTCATCAGTGTTAGTCCCACTGTATTAGTCAAGGTTCCGTACAGGGACAGAGCTAATAGGATATATATATACATATAAAGGGGAGTTTACTCAGTATTAACCACATAACCACAAGGTCCCACGATAGGCCATCTGCAAGCTGAGGAGCAAGGAATCCAGTCTGAGTCCCAAGACTAAAGAACTTGGAGTCCGATATTCAGGGGTAGGAAGCATCCAGCATGGGAGAAAGATGTAGGCTGGGAGGCTAGGCCAGTCTCATCTTTTCATGTTTTTCTGCGTGCTTTATATTCTAACCCTGTTGGCAGCTGATTAGATGGTGCCCACTCAGATTAAGGGTGGGCTGCCTTCCCAAGCCCACTGACTCAAATGTTAATCTTCTTTGGCAACACCCTCAGAGACACAGCCAGGATCAACACTTTGTGTCCTTCAATCCAATCAAGTTGACACTCAGTACTAACCGTCATACCCCTAGACTCACACATCATGCTAGGAGACGATCCTCTTCTGGAATAAAAGGAAAAGTAATAAGCCGAGCATGGTGACGTATGCCTGTAATCCGAGCACTTTGAGAGGCTGACAGGGGCAGATCACTTGAGTTCAGGAGTTCAAGATCAGCCTGGGCAACATGGCAAAACCTATTCTTTACAAAAAAATAGAAAAATTAGCCAGACATGGTGGCTGTAGTTCCAGTTACTCAGGAGGCTGAAGTGAGAGAGAGCTACCTGAGCTGGGGAGGTCAAGGTTGAAGTGAACTGAGATCATGTCACTATATTCCAGCCTGGGTGACAGAGTGAGACCCTGTCTTGAAAAAAGAAAAGAAACAAAAAAGAAAAGTAATCAATTGAATGAAAACTAGGAATTAATGGAAATAGATAATGAGCAAACTTTCATAATTCTTAACATCCTTCATATTGTATCCACATTTCAGTCTCTGGGGAATTTTCAAACTTAGAATATCAAAGTGAAGCCCAGTTTCCTGTCGTCAGACATATGAGATGCAAATGGTTCAGAAAGAGTGGAATGTGCAGATTACACTAAAACATTCATGTTAGTCAATAACTCCAGGCTTTTCTTCACAAGATGTTTTTTTTCAGAGGCCTAACAAGAGGCAATGTTGGTGCATGTGAGTTTTCATTCCTCCTCCTTCTTCAGCCCACCCCTGACAGTTTCTAGAGAACAAGAATGTGGGTGGTCTACAGTCAAGAGCTGACTGTAATTTCTGTATCCTTTTCTGCCTCCTGAGAAGATATTTTAAGAAACACTTGATATTGAATACTTAGACATCAGATATTGCAATTTCCTCTGAAAAAAATGAATGTGGATATAGATTACAGTCAATGTCATTCTTCAAGAATTAGTTCCAAGGGAAAGGAAAAATGTGACTTGAGAATGAAAGAAAAGAGAGCCACAGTTATTTGACTTTACATTGTTTAAAAGCCCAGTCCGTTTTTGACACCATACTTAAGAGTCAAAAAAAGATTGGATTCTTAAACAATGTGAAGCCAAGTAATTGTATAGCTTGGAATTCAATTCTAAAATACCTGTTATTGAATAAATTTTTCCTATGCATAAATGTGATAAATGTAGAGAACCTCTTAAATAATCGTACAAATAAAAATTAATTAGAAAATTATTATTAATGCTTTAAATAAAAGCAGGGATGGGAATCTTTAGAAAACAGAGGCCGGGCGCGGTGGCTCATGCCTGTAATCCCAGCACTTTGGGAGGCTGAGGTGGGCGGATCACGAGGTCAAGAGATCGAGACCATCCTGGTCAACATGGTGAAACCCCGTCTCAACTAAAAACACAAAAAAATTAGCTGGGCGTGGTGGCACGCGCCTGTAGTCCCAACTACTCGGGAGGCTGAGGCAGGAGAATTGCTTGAACCCTGGCGGCGGAGGTTGCAGTGAGCCGAGGTCGCGCCACTGCACTCCAGCCTGGCGCCTGGTGACGGAATGAGACTCTGTCTCAAAAAAAAAAAAATAGAAAACAGAGACATAAGGAACTTTCTTTTCTTTTGTGCCATGCAGAGAGTTGTGAATGAAAAGCCTCTGCTGGGAGCAAACGTGGGATGAGCTGCCATGTTCCCAGTGCTCTGCCCAGCCTGGTCCTTCCCAGCAATGGGGACTGTGGAGAGAAGGAGAAATCCCCACTGAACCCAACCAACACTAGCTCACTCGGCTCTCAGGTCAGCATAGGTGCCCACGGACACTTTCCTGTGTTCACACAGAAGCCTGGCTCTGGTAGACCAATGGTGCTCTAGTGTGTTGAATGGTTGCTGCCCTCCAAAAGTCTGTTCACCTAGAACCTGCAAGCGTCACCTTATTTGGAAAAAGGGTCCAAATAAGGAAATGTAATCCTCCTAGATTACTGAGTAGGGCCTCAACTTCAATAACAGAAGTCCTTATAAGAGCAGAAGAGGAGAGGCAGAGACACACGGAGGAGAAGGCCGTATGAAGTTGGAGACATAGATTTCAGTTATGCAGCCATAAGCCATATTTGTAAATGCAGTCAGTAAATACTTAGACATTCAGATCCAAGCTCTTATTTAGGGGGATTGTTCTTTTAGCTTCACAAATTAAAGCCAACCACCTGGCTGTTATGATTCTTAGGGTGCTTGCCTTCCCATCCAGGATTTTCTACTTGATAAGTAAGCTCAAGCTCTCAAGCCCACCATAATATTCTGAAGGAAGAGTTTCTCCTCCAGAGATGTTCAAGGGCTACCCTCCATATGGACTCTGATTTCTGATCATTTGTTCTACCTTTATCAGCTCTACAGACACAGCCCTCTCAAGTTAGATCCAGAGTAGAGGCTATCCAATTTTTTCTGAGCTCCCTAAACTAAAGACCTATTGTTCCATCTAAAATGTATCTTTCCTTATTACTAGTTAAGGTTTGGCCTGTGTGTTATGGCTAGGCATGGAAAACATGGCTAATTTGGTAACTAAAATTTGAATCATGGCTGACCCCTGTATCATTTTCTGGAGAAACTGAACGAGACTAAAATAACCTTTCCTTAGCTTTGAGTTCCAGGAGATGGATTCAGTTATGGGTTGTATCACCAAGATTCTTTATTGCAACCTGACTACCCCAAGCAGAGAAAGAATTATTGGAAAAATATTGGATAACTCAAAAGCCCAATAAGAAGGCTGGAGAATTGGACTCACAAAGTACACAAAACCCAAGTTAAGGACGTAGTCATATGGGAAGCTGCTGCTGAATTCTTCCCTGGCCACTCCACTCAACTGCCCCTGGATGCTACCACTAGCCATAGACACTGTTGTAAACCACCATCAGAAACACCAAATCTCACAGTCCCTTCATCAGTACACCACTCACTTAAGAAAGTCTGGATGTACACTCAACCAAGTCACGTACAAGGAAGGGGAAGAGCACCTCCAACTCATGGTTTCTCCAGTGCTTGCTGTCATCCACAACTCTCTCAATGAGGGAATTCCTCACACTAGAAATCTGGAAATGCTCAGTGGCCAAAAATCATGACAAATGAGTTAATGCTCAAGACTCTTAGAGACCTCAGTCATTTCTGTCCATATAGAACCTAAACCATAATATGACTTTTATTGAGACTTAGGATTGGAAGAAATAACTTCATGACAGATGTGGATAAAGACTTCCCCTGAACCAAAAAGCCATGCAATCTGGTTCTCCTCCCTTGAGCTTATGCTTAAGCCTACTTTAGGAACAGCACTTCATAGCACTAGGCCTTCCCATTTATAGAAACAGAACTTAGCAGTCTCTTCTATGTCGACAATGAGGCTTTATCATCACTAAACAATACTTCCCTCCTTTCTCGTAACATAGGCACACGTACAGTAGGATAATATCTAGACTCTAAAATCTAACCTGGATTAGGCCAAATGAAAGATGCTGAGCACTGGCTTCACTCTACTTTTACTGAAATGACCATTTGGGTGATGCCATTAATATGTATTAAAGGTTTTTAATAAAAGACAGTCCATAACAATTCATTACTTTATAGACTGCATGAATGGAGGCAGTATGTTCTCAATTGCAACCCACAGGAGAACTTTTTCTCAGTATCCAGAAAAGCTGAGTTCTTGAGCCCCTATTTTTGTTTTTTGTCACCAGAAAGACACTGTAAACCTTGTAATGGATCATATTTCCCTGCTAAACTGGATCTGGTAGAGTTACAATAAAACTTGAAGTCTGGCTCTTACACGTTTACAAGACTCTAGGCGTGCCTTTTCTGTACTAACTCACATCTGGATGTATCTTACTTTCTTACCTTTACTTTCCCTGGCAAATTTCCACTAATTTCAACCTGTTGTTTGTATGTGTTTGTAATCTGCTTGCAATTATTTTAGGAACAGAATGAGGATAGAAAGAAGGGAATGAGAGAAAAAATGAAGGAAGGAAAGAAGTAAGGTAGTCAGACGGCCATCAAATTCTTGACCTATCATGTTTATTTGTTTGGCTAAGTCACATTTAGAAGGTGAGCTCTCCAAGTTGAAGACCATAACACTCATTGCTATACACTCAAACTTATAACTCTCAACAAATGAATACCTTATTATGGATAAAAATATCACAATGAATGTACTTAAATGCTACTGAATTATGCATTTGAAAATTGTTAAAATGGCAAATTTCATGTTATATATATTTTGCTGCAATAAAAAATCTAATGCTATCAGTTAACATAAAATTCATTAAGATTCTGTAGCTCTAAAATAATTTTAAGTTCCTTCGAGGAAAGAACTGTCTTATTTATCTTTGCAACATACCTTCCATGCCACCAGAGTCTACAACAACGAAATGCATGTGTCTGATGTTTGGTATGTGTTTCTCGGATTGAATTCCCAGTAGATATGTGTAGCCTTTACATGTAGGTGGTCACTTATGTATATGATTTTGGGCTCCTAATGGTTCTAAGTGCAAGTAACTATCCCTTCATCATTTGTATTAATAGCAACTGAAATTACTATCATTCCTTTGGGTTAAGCCCATGCAAAAGATACACATATTATCATTAAAAGGGCATTTTAAAAAACATATCACTTAAAAAACTATCTGGCTAAGAGTATGACTAGGGAAAGGAGCTGCAAAACGGTGAGTTTGGGTTGAGGTTGATGTTAGGAGGAGAAATTGTGATATTTCAAACAGGGTACATTTTAGAACATAGCACGTCTATGAGGCCTGGTGAGAGGGAGAATCCACACTTTGTAGTGGAAAGCCATGAGCTTCCAGAAAACATGGTAAGGACAGTACATGACCCTGGGGAAAAGAGACATTCCAAATGATGAGAAAGTGGATGCTGCAATTCTGGAAGGTTGTTTTTATGAATAGGAAGACTGAGCTGCCTTCTGCCCAAAGTAGCCTAGAATCACACTGAACACCGGATCATAGTGCTCAGCGCTGGAGGGAATCTTACATGTCATTCAATACTGCACCCTTACCTTACAACTGTAAATACAAAGAGTGGCAATTTGTGATATAACCAAAGGAAAGCCCAGACCACCAACTCAGTGGCACTTCCACAGTATCTTCCTAATGGGAGAAGATTTTTATTTCTTAAACTGTGCCTGATTATCTGATTGTAGCAGCTGGAACACCAATGATTTCCCAGTGTAATGGACTGCTTAATACACAACAGGTGGTAAAGCTTGTGATGATGGGGGAGAATTCAAAATGCAAACCACACCAGGTGAAAATCCCACACCGACTCAGGAATACTGTATGTAATCTTTCCCTGATGGAGGTGGATGATTTGTTTACATTTTAGAAGATACTTGGCAGCTCTTGTTGCCATTTTGCCAAGAAAAATCTCCTTCCAACACTACATTCACTTGGGTATTCATTATTCCAACACCACAGGCTAAAAATATACAAGCACCATGGGAGGAAGGAGAGGGGAAGGGGGCAAGCATACGCCTCGCTCAGTGTGCTACCATCTCATTATTGCAACTCCACCTCGCAGCTGCCAAAACGGGTTTAAGCCATTGTAACAAGCACTTCCCTTGCTCAGCTATGGTGCACATCTTCTCTCCCACTGATCCTCTTCTGTATTTTCTTTTTTTCTCAACTCTGTCTGGCATTTCTCCCCATGTTATCCCTCCCTAACCTCCCTACCCCCCGCTGTCCCTCCCCTAGTCCCCCCAACAGACCCCAGTGTGTGATGCTCCCCTCCCTGTGTCCATGTGTTCTCATTGTTCAACACCTGCCTATGAGTGAGAACATGTGGTGTTTGATTTTCTGTTCTTGTGTCGGTTTGCTGAGAATGACGGTTTCCAGATTCATCCATGTCCCTACAAAGGACACAAACTCATCGTTTTTTATGGCTACTAAGTATTCCATGGTGTACATGTGCCACATTTTCCTTGTCCAGTCTATCATCGATGGGCATTTGGGTTGGTTCCAGGTCTTTGCTATTGTAAACAGTGCTACAATGAACATTCGTGTGCATGTGTCTTTGTAACAGAACGATTTATAATGCTTTGGATATATCCCCAGTAATGGGATTGCTGGATCAAATGGAATTTCTATTTCTAGGTCCTTGAGGAATCGCCACACTGTCTTCCACAATGGTTGAACTAATTCACACTCCCACCAACAGTGTAAAAGTGTTCATTTTTCTCCACATCCTCTCCTCATCTGTAACACAGGGAAAATTAAAGCATTTTAGTGTTTTGAGGTTAAAATGAGATAATACAAGTAAAGCATTTAGCATCATCCTGGCACATAGGAAGCTTACAACAAGTAATAATATGATTAACATGGCATGGATTTAAATATACAGTGGGTCAAATTACAGCTGTTAGTAGAATAAGATCAAGCAAGGTTCTCCAAGAACAGAGGTAGTGAACATATTCCTGAAATTGCCTGTAGATGAAGTCCAGTGGAGGTCATTTTGTTTCCCCACGACAAATTTTCTGTTCCTCAGAGGCTTCCTCCATATGAATCCTTGATAACCTACATGTGGATGGATAAAGATGAGATTTCAAAACACGATTGTATTTAGTCTTAGTCACAAAAATTCTTTTTTTTTTTTTTTGAGACGGAGTTTCGCTCTTGTTACCCAGGCTGGAGTGCAATGGCGCGATCTCGGCTCACCGCAACCTCCGCCTCCTGGGTTCAAGCAATTCTCCTGCCTCAGCCTCCTGAGTAGCTGGGACTACAGGCACGTGCCACCATGCCCAGCTAAATTTTGTATTTTTAGTAGAGACGGGGTTTCACCATGTTGACCAGGATGGTCTCGATCTCTTGACCTCGTGATCCACCCGCCTCAGCCTCCCAAAGTGCTGGGATTACAGACGTGAGCCACCGCGCCCGGCCCAAAAATTCTTACTGTAAACCCTGAGTAAGATTGTGCTAAGAAACACAGGAACTGCACCCCCATGTTGTTAGTAACCACCAACACAGTCTTTATTCAGGCATCACTTCCTGGTCTGGATTTTGGGGTCCTTATTCCACCCTGCTGTGTTGATTTCCTTTTTTAAACTAGTTTTTAGGCTCCTCAGCTTTGGTGTTTATAGCCATAAGAAACATTCACCAATCGTCTATGCAGAGAGCTCTTTGTGAATCTGGGACTGTTTCCTGGGCACACATGTAAACGACATTTTGCAGCATCCCTTGCAGTCTGTATGACCAGCTGACAAGTTCTAGCCAATGAAACATGAGCAGAAGCAGGGTATGCCATGACCAAGCAGGGTTACCAGCTGTCCCTGTTTACTCAGGACTGAGAGGTTCCCCTGGATATAGAATTTTCTCTTCTAAAACCTGTATATACGAAAGTTACCTTTCCTTGTCAAAAATAAAAATAAAACCAGTATAATTTGAAGAAAATCTGGTAGAGTAGGTAACCTATTTCCTGGCCTCGTTCATAAAACCTCCTGTGCATCACATCAGTGCCACATTTTTTCTCCTTTGAATGGCTTCAAGAGCCATCACAAACAGCAAGCCTGGAAGCTATGTTTTGAAGACAGCAGAGGCCCTTATCAACCTGACTACTCACAAGGAGAAGCCGCCTTACTGTCACCCCATTGACCTGGAACATCTACTATGTGGGAAAGACACTTCTATTGTACTTGGGTCATCACCGCCTGGGCCTATTTTCACAGCACTTTAGCCTGTCCTGAGTAATGCAGAGGCATTCCACAAACAGAGCTGAGACACGGACTTTACAAACTTGTATAACATAAAGACAGGCACACCTGAAATACACTGGCTCACTCTTGGTGAAGGTTTTTACAAGGAGAATCCAATTTTGGGAGAAATGAGAGGCAAGGAAGGCGAGGCTAACCCTCATTTTACCCAGCTCAGGTCCAACATGAGAAATTCCCAAAGCTCCTCTCAGGAATTAATATTACTTTTATAAAATGTATCACACACTTCAACCTTGCAGGCTGCTGTAGCAAACGGAGCAGGGGATTCGAAGTCAGAATAAATAGGTTGACACCAACTGAACCAGGTAGCATCTGAGTAGTGTTTGTAAGTCAGTAACCATTCTGGACCTCAGATTCCTCATCGTGGATGTGAAGGTGTATTTTACCCTCTGATCAAGTATATTCTATAAGCCAGTCCTGTGCCAGGCACTGGAGATATCAAGAAAATATATGATAAAGTCTCTTAAATAGAAAACAGGCTAGCAATGCCTTAAAGTGAAGTGAGAGTTTTGGTCACTTGGGACCAAAGCAAGAGGAAAAGAAGAAGGAGGGTTTTAAGTCCTCTCTTTTTTTTTTGAGACTGGGTCTCACTCTGCCTGCCCACACTGAGTGCAGTGGTGTGAGGGTGGCTCACTGCAGCCTCAACCTCCTGGGCTCAAGCAATACTCCCGCCTCAGTCTCCTGAGTAGCTAGGATGATAGGTGCATTCCACCAGCCCTGGCTAATTAAAAAAAATTTTTTCTAGAAATGGGGTCTTGCTGTGTTGCCAAGGCTGGTCTGGAACACCTGGATGCAAGTGATCCTCCTGCCTTTGCCTCCCAAAGTGCTAGGATTTTACATATGTGAGCCTGTAAAATCCTAGCCTGGCCAAGCGCCTGGCCAAGTCTTGTCTTTATATTACTAAGCAGACCATGGGAATGAATAACTTTGCCAGGCTCTGGGATCTGCAAAGTGAAGAACAAGGAGCAAAGTCCAAGATGCAAGGAGTCTTACGAGCAGTAGGACATGAGATTTCCTTAGTCAGCAACATTCAAACATTTATTCAGTGCCTCCTTTTGCTAGGCTTGTGCTATCCTCTGGATTCAAGGATGAGGAAGACACCTCCCTGCAGTTCTTCCTAGTCCAGCTGGGCAGCAAATAAGTACACATTACAAAACCGAGCAATGGGTGTCATGACTAAGGGGGCACAGAGCGGGGCTCATCGTGGGGCTTAGAGAAGTCTTCCCGAGGAGCTGATGCCGAGCTGAGCCATGAAGCATAATGTATGTTAGCCAGATGGAGGGAAGAAGGGGCGTGTTAGAAATAAGAGGGAACACGGTGACTTGGCTGAAGGGTGAGTAAGAGTGTGAAAGGCACAAGGAATGGTGCCAATGTGGATGCAGAAGTCAGAGGAAGAAAAGACCTGCCTTCCTCTTTTCTTCTCTCTCTTCCTCCTTCTCATCTTCCCTCTGTTTCTACCTCCCTCCCTTCCTCCCTCCCTTCTTTGTGTTTTTTCTTTCCATGTTAATGAGTTTGTACTTTATCCTTAAAGTTTTCAAAAGCCATGAAAGGCGTTTCAGCAGAGATCTGACATGTAGGAATGCCCTGACAGCAAGGAGATGCAAAGGTGAGACAGGAAGGAGGACCACTTAGTGGCCTCTGCAATCACCTATCCGGTGAGAAATGACGAAGGCCTGAATGAAGGCAGTGACAGGTGAGAAGAGGCGCTTACAGCTATGAAGGCTGTCTGGGAGGCAGAATTTACAGGAGCTGGGGACTGTTTACATCTGGGGAGTGTGCTGAATGGAAACTTGAAGCCAAGAGGTTTGGCTTATCCAGGGAGTCAGAAGTAAATAGCAAACTTCACACGTCAAAGGGCACAGATTGAAAAGTGAGTGGAAGTTAACTCTCTATAAAGCTGTGAAGGTGTAAGGGACGACCTAGTAATATCCTTTAGTCAGGACAATAGACAGCACAGATGGCCTCAGGGAGGGCAGTTGCCTCTTGAGGGTGGAGTTAGGGAGTGAAAATTCTCAGTGGAAAAAAACGTTGCACAGCTTAACCAATAATGCAAAAGCTTGGCAATGTTTTAGCTTTTGGAAAAAATACAAAATGGCCCTCGTTCACTCAAATACACAAGACTCACACTAGCTATTAGCCACGTTCTTGGGCTGTGATTTAAGTAGTTTAAAATATAGTTTATTTAATTTGGAGTCCTTTAGCCTTCAGGGTCCGGTATATTTGAAACTGTGCTGTTTCTTTTCAAAATTTCACAGCATCTCCAACCGCTTATAATTGGAAATTAAAATAAACAACTGGAAAGGAGAAATAATTCATTTAACCAAAAGGAAAAAAACAAGTTTTCGGTATCTTAAGTTCTTGCCTTCCCCGAGGATTGAACTGCTACCTTTTAATTTTCATGGTGTTCAGAAAATTATGAGGATGTGGCCTGCAGCAGAATTCAAGAAAGTAATTGAATTAGAGAATTTAACTTGTCATTTATGGTTATTCAAAAACCAGAAGATGTATTCTCCAAGAAACCTGTCCTGTGGAGGTTTATAGCCTACAGAAATGTGTTTTCTGGAGATTCAGAGAGAGTCTTAAAGATGTAAAAGTCAAATTACTGTTAATAGGAGGGAAGGCTGAAGCTGCTCCTAGCCACCATGCCAAGCAAGGGTCAAATGAGCCGCTGACGGCAGAACAGAGTCTATCCTAGGCCAACATAGCCCCTCCCAGGACTAACATGGCGAGGCCCAGCAGGGAAGAAGCAAGGAGCAGGGGATAAAAGGGCAGGCTCTGCAGTCAGGCAGATCCGGGTTTGAGACCATCTTCTGCCACTTCCTAACCTGTCAGCTTGGCCATATTCCCCAACCTCTCTAGGCTTCAGTAGAACTTACTCTTCATCTATCAAAGTGGAGCAAATGCTTCTTTCTTGGGGGAGGTCAGGGGAACCTCAGCCCATCCAATCTGAGGGATACACATGCTATTCTCTCTCAGGCCAGAAGGAATTTGGCTTAATTTTATGTACTATTTGCAGATACCATTTATGTACCAAATTCTGCCAAAGAGGCCAGATGTGATGGCTCATGCCTGTAATCTCAGCACTTTGGGAGGCTGAGGCAGGTGGATCACCTGAGGTCAGTAGTTCAAGACCAGCCTGGCCAACATGGTGAAACACCATCTCTACTAAAAATACAAAAAAATCACCAGACGTGGTAAAACACTCCTGTAATCCCAGCTACTCAGGAGGCTGAGGCAGGAGAATTGCTTGAACCTGGTGGCAGAGGTTGCAGTGAGCCGAGATCGCGCCACTGGACTCTAGCCTAGGTGACAGAGTAAGACTCTTTCTCCAAAAAAAGAAAAAAAAAATTTCTACCAAAGAGAAATTTTTTATCTTCCAACACATGGGAGGCCCATGGGAATTCTAATCCTAGTTGATCTAGGCACTGCTCTCACATCAAAACGTGACTAAATGAAGTGGAAAATCCACTGGCTTGTCCTCTTTAAAGTAAGGAGATGGATTCTAGAGTAAAGAAAGGGTTTTAAGTTTGGGGAGATGCTGTGAGAATTACAATTTAGAAACTATATGTTGCATTGTAAATAGGGTCTATGCTTCTCACCAGCCACCATCCAAGAGAAAGAGCATGATAAGAAGCTTCAGGAACCCGCAGTCAGGCGCGTTTACACCAGCAAATTATAAGCAGATGAGTTCTGTTTATCTGCATTTATAAAACTCAGCCTGGCCCAGATACAAAAGCTCATTAGGAATCTACAGTGTGCTCTAAGTTGTAGGCTGTGTTGCCAGGGTGCCAAAACACAGAGCTGATTTAATGACCGTAAACAATCAACTCAACTTACTGTTTGACACACAAAACTATACAGTAGACTATGTTCCAACAAAGCTAGAGTTGGCCAACTGAAGTAAGT
>PVKV010011947.1:20293-68111 GCA_004027835.1 Alouatta palliata
AGCAATTCTCCTGCCTCAGCCTCCCGAGTAGCTGGGACTACAGGCACGTGCCACCATGCCCAGCTAATTTTTGTATTTTTAGTAGAGACGGGGTTTCACCATGTTGACCAGGATGGTCTCGATCTCTTGACCTCGTGATCCACCCGCCTCGGCCTCCCAAAGTGCTGGGATTACAGGTGTGAGCCACCGTGCCCGGCCTGAAGTATCTTTTTTCACTTGCCCAGGCATTAGATGGACGGTCATGTTCCTAGCACATATACCTAACAGGCCAAAATATTCAGGTATAAAATTCAGCTTCCAGCTCTGCTTTGGATGGACTGTGATCTCGGTGGTCTTTTTTCTTGTGGATCAGCTGCTGATTAGGGTTGTCAGTCACAAAGCACAGGGTGAACTGTAACTAGCTTAAGCAGAAAAGCAATTTCTTAGAGACCGTTAGGTAACTTTTTCAAGAATCCCTAGAAAGACAAGGGGATGGAACTCGGTACTAAGCAGCCAGGAACTGTAGAGTTATTGCAGTCCACGTTTTGGGCATGGGACCCCACTGTCAGCCACCACTGCCACCTCTGAAAGCTGCTGCCTGTCCACCCCACTCAGATGCCTCCGTGGGAAGCAAAACCACACCTCAGCTACTTTCAGAAGAGGCTTGTATGGGTAGGCTCATTGGCAAAGGCCAAGTCACATGCCATGATCCTAGTTCAAAAAAGGCTGATAAGCTGAATTCTAATTCCTACATTGAAGAGGTAGGACTCAAGTGGGAATGCCCTTAAATATAGAATGACTGGTCAAAAGGCAGTGGCCAGCCAAAGTATGACATGCATATCCACAACACTATAAAGTATATCTTTGCCTTACTTTTTTGGAAACCATTGGGTCTATAACAAAATCAAAGTTTATAAGAATAAATATAGCAAGGTATCTGCTGGTTTTGAATTGACTTATGACTACAGTATGAACTCTAAATTCAAATAAATGTATATACCACTAACAGTCATTTTCCTGATAGACTACCCAAAATGGGTCTGATCACCAGAACTGATGTGGTCTGTGCAGGGCTGTGAAATAAGCAGCTTAAAAATGAAAAAGGTCTTATTCATTAATCTGAGTAATTTTTCACCTGGCTACATCACATGAGACTTTCTTTATAACAGATAAAACAGAAAGCTTCTCTCTTTGCCTAGTTTATATTTCATGAATATCTGCTTCCACTTATATATCTCTTTTTTTCCCCCAAAAAAACAAAAAACAAAACAAAACAAAAAAAACCCACGTTTTTAAAATTGTGCTTAAAACTCAGACCCATCTATAAATCAGGGAAAGAGCCCTTGCGTACCTTTAAATCTAGCAGGTTTCTGGGTTAAACTAGTAGTGGATGAAATAAAATGAAATCACCTCCCTGTATTCCACTAAAATGCTCATGAATTAAAATATGGCTACTTCAACCCAAAGCCCTCATCAGGCTAAATAGCAAAATGCTAGAGGTATTCCCGTTATAGTCAGGAATGAGAAATGTACGTTAACTATTAAATCATATAATTTTATACTTACATAAAGATAAAAACAAAACCTCTCACTGTGAAACAAATCAATTCCCTATGTTAAAATTAAAAGATAAATATAAGCCAAAATATTGGAAGGTAAACACTGAATATTTTCTTTTATCTCAGGGTAAATACTTGTTAAACAAAACCAAGGAAACCATAAGAAAAAAGAGTAGTATGGTTTATCATAAGCAATTTTTAGAAAACATTAATATGTCAAAAATGCCATAAATAAATGTTTAAATATAACAGAACAAAGAGAAAATATTTGTAAAATGTGACAGTTCATTGATATTTTTGTCATCAATAATTCTTACAAATAATGAGACAATAACCTAAGAGGAAAATGGGCAAAAAACAAACAAACAAAAATGCCCCAAAAGTAGATTTTTAAAAATCCATCTTACTAAAGCATAAAGAATTGAAGATTCATACAACCAAGTGAGTGCTATTTTATTTTGTTAGACTGGCAAAAAGTTGTAATGATAATACTGTCATGAATTAAGGATTTATATATCTCTGATGAATGTGAAAATTTGTTGAAAGAAATTCAGCAATTTGATTTGAATCTTGAAATAAAATCCATGTCTTTTGACCAAGTGTTATGCCAAGTGTCACGTTCCAGCCCAAGTTGAGGACCAAGGGGCGTGGGTAGACCAGTGGCAGGTAGCTGGGAAAATACTGGAGGAATTGTAGACAGTTTCAACATGGTTTTTCCTCTCTCTGGGCATGAGCAAGCCCAAGTGCCAGCTGTGGGCATAAACCTGGGCACAAGCCTGGTCATGTATCTGGCTGCAAGTCAACCTGGGCACAAGCCATATGTACATTCTTTCTCTGGGAGTGAGCCTGGGCACAAGGCGTGTGTACAGCGTTAATATATACATACATTAGTATGTACATATGTTAAAGGTAATTATAACTTTTACAGACAACAGTGGCTCCAAGCCAAGCACAAGCTCACATGGGTGATCACCTAATGTGCCTCACATGGCATGGTTACATATGTGCCTCACTTGGCATGGTTACATATGTGCCTCACTTGGCATGGTTACATATGTGCCTCACTTGGCATGGTTACATATGTGCCTCACATGGTAATGTGTGGAGTTGTGCACCTGCGCTACAAACCAATTGAGTCATGCTGCATCAGAAGGCCACCTCAGCCTAGTCTTGACCAAAGCATGTTCATTTTCCTTACATCAAGTCACTTTAATACTAACAGTATTTACTCAGAAAATAATTTTTAAACAATAGACTCAACAACAATAAGCTGGACTATAGCAGAAGAGAATAAAAATGGAAGACAACATGAGGTACCCAGAAGAGTTCCTTGCTAGAGCAAAAGTGAGCCAGTTCCTATGGAATTCATGACCTATCTATCAAGGAGGTGTTGATGGGAAAGGGGCTGTTGTGACAAATGTTTTCTGATGGCCAGGTATGGCCAGTGACTCCCACCAGTGACCAGGTAACTAATGACAAGGCATCCACAGCCACTGTCTCCTGATAGTCCCACTCCAAGTCTCTATGAGCATAGCAGGCAGTTTACAAAGGGAAAGTCTGTGAATATTTCAGCCAAGTATCTGTCCTTGTAAATTTGGACAATAGATGTAACAAAAACAACATTGAATTGTTGCTTATTAACAAACTATAAATTACCTACTACAAGAAATGAAGCCCAGTTACCAGACCAACAAAGGATATGGACAACTAGTAACTAGATGAGGTCTCAGAAAAAGCCATGGAAGACTTGCTGACTTAGCGTCTAATGCAGCTGTAATGTAATCTTTATCAAGCACCTATCCTATAATTTCTCTGTCCTTGTTCCATTAGAATATCCAAAATCATCTACCTGAATCATCAAACCCTTGCTGTCATGCTTGATGACAAGTTGGGATTTGCTAATTCAGTAAAAAATAGAGTATAAGAAACTAATGGGTATATATTATTGGCTGGGAGCAGTGGTTCACACCTGTAATCCCAGCATTTTGGGAGACCGAGGCAGGTGGATCACCTGAGGTTTGGAGTTTGAGACCAGCCTGACCAACATGGAGAAAACCCGTCTCTACTAAAAATACAAAATTAGCTGGGTTGGTGGTGTATGCCTGTAATCCCAGCTACTTGGGAGGCTGAGGCAGGAGAATCACTTGAACCCAGGAGGCAGAGATTTCAGTGAGCTGAGACCATGCCATTGCACTCCACTCTGGGCAATAAGAGCGAAACTCCATCTCAAAAAAAAAAAAAAAAAGAAAGAAAGAAAAGAAAAGAAAAGAAAACTAGCTGCATGTAAAAACCCCAAGCTTAGACAATCTCTCATTGAGTCAGATAGAAGGAGCCTGTATACAAATCAACACACTATACCATCTATTGCAGCTATTATTAATTTAAAATTCCTATAACCCTTTTGACAAATTTTTAACATATCTAAAATCGATAGTTCCATGTGTGCCAAACACCCTTTACATGGCTATGGATGCAAACATACAATGTCTGGCTTTGCTCAGTTTTATGCCTTTCTCTATTTTACTCATTATACCTCAAACTACATTGTCCCTTTGAGTGTCTCAAATAAATAAAACTTATTCCTTTCTTGAGATTTATGTACCTTCTGATCCCACCTCCAGGAATGCTGTTCCCTTGAGTCTTTACATATCTACTTACCCTTCAAGTATCAGACCAAAAGAGACCTTTCTTGACCTTTCTGGTTATCCTCAACTAGCCCTGTATTACTGGTTCTCAAACTTGACTGTACATTGGAATCATTTGAGGATTTTTTAAAACATTGATGCCTACCTCCCATCCCCCAAAATTCCAATTTAATTTGTCTGGAGTAAAGCCTTGGCATTTAATTTTTAAAATACCCCCAGGTGACTCTAAATTGTATGAAATTTTAGAATCACTGGACTACATCTTTTCACTGTATTTGTTTCCTTTATAGCTCTTTGTAGACTATAATAGTGATTAATGTGTTTGTTTATTTATGTATTGGCTGTTGACCATAAAGGCAGGATTTATGTCTATTTTATTTATCACCAAAACTATTTGATGAATGAACACATAATAGAAAAAAATCAGTGACTATTTCATATTCTACATTAAAAAGTCACAGTAGCCCAAAGTAGCACTTCTGCAAGTTTAATGTTCCTATAAATCATCTAGTGTCTTGTCAAAATATGAATTCAGATTCTGTATGACTTGAGAGAAGGCTGAAGTTTTACACTTCTAACAAGCTCCCACATTTTCGGTAGCAAGGGCCTAACACAATATTTGCCTGAACATCCCTGAGAATGAGAGTCACTTGCAACCTCTAACTAAAATAATAAATTACTGGTTCCCAATTCAGAATTACTTAATCAGAATTTCCATGGGAGGAGAATGGTAATCTGCAAACATGATACACATTCCAGCTGATTATTATCTTCAGGGAAGTTTGGTAAGCTGAGGAGTTACTCAGACACTATTACTTACTATGTTTTCAAAAGTAATAAGAAGAAATTGTTAACTAAATTAGCAATTAATCCCCCCCCATATATAACTCTGGACAAAATAGAATGAAAAAATTACCTGGAGATTCTGGAGAATAACAAAAGCAAGTAGATTCTGAAGAGAAGCTGACACTTGAGAAAAGAGACTGGTAAGGGATTGCTTTTCCATTTTGATGGCATTTAGTCTCAAATCAGTCATGCTGAGGTCTGACAGTAAAGAGCAGCTAAAACTCTAATAAAAAACCAGAAGTCTAGGAGAACAGACTTCAGGGTAACCATGGTCACTTGATTATAAAAGGAGAAGGCTAACAAGCAGCGGCCCAGAAGAAGGGGCCCAAAATCTGTGTGCAAACTTTTGCCTGAATCTCTGGCTAAGCCCTGAAACATGCATGGGTAGGGTAGTCTGCAAGCAAATAACCTAAGGATAAAAGGACTGAATGGAGATTTGAGTGGCTGCAAAGAGGTAGAGTTTGCAAGTTTAAGTCAAATCAACTTCACTGGCAACCAAAACAAAATTGCCAACATTCTTACCGGGATTATAATTGATCCCAGTCTCCATAACACAAAATTCACAATGTCCAAGATAGAATTCAAAATTGCTTAGACACAAAAAGACAAATATTGTATTATTCTACTTATGTAAGGTATGTAGAATAGGAAAATTTATAAGGACAGAAAATAGAAGTTACTGGGGGCTGGAAAAAGGGAGAATGAGGCTTCTTAACTCTTTAATAAACAGAGTTTCCATTGGGATAATAAAAAAGTTCTGGAGATGGATAGTGGTGATGATTTCACAGCATTGTGAATGTACTTACTGCCACAGCAATGTACCCTTAAAAACGGTTAAGATTATAAATTTTGTTATGTATATTTTGCCATAAAAATAGAAAGTAAACCCACTATAACAGAAACAAATCCTGCTTTTTTTTTTTTTTTTTTTTTTGAGATGGAGTTTTGCTCTTGTTGCCCAGGCTGGAGTGCAATGGTGCGATCTTGGCTCACCACAAGCTCTGCCTCCCAGGTTCAAGTGATTCTTTTGCCTCAGTCTCCCAAACAGCTTATATTACAGGCTCATGCTACCATGCCTGGCTAATTTTTTTTGTATTTTTAGTAGAGATGGGGTTCCACTATGTTGGCCAGGCTGGTCTCGAACTCCTGACCTCATCATCCACCCACTTTGGCTTCCCAAAGTGCTGGGATTACAGGTGTGAGCCACCATGCCTTGCCTAAACCTGCTTTCAATAGATCATCAGTAGACTGAGCACAGCTTAGAAAATAAGTATTGAGGCTTGAAGATACGTCAATGGAAAATTCCAAAGTGAAGAGTAAAGTGAAAAAAGAATGAAAAGAAAGGAATAGAATATCCAAGAACCATGGGACAATTATGAAACTGTAGGACAATGATGCAAAAAATGTGTAATGAGAATGCTAGAAAGAGAGAAAGAAACAGAAGAAATGTTTGAACTAATACTGGCTTTTTTGAAAATTAATGTCAGACAGCAAAACATGGATCCAGGTAGCTCAGAGAGCAACAACCAGGATAAATTCCAAAATATCTACACCTAGGACTATTATATTAAAACTGAAAAAAAAAAAGAAGGGAAAATCTTGAAAAAATAAATGATAGAATAAAAATTCTTATAGAAAAACTAGAATAAGAATTACATCAGACTTATCTTCAGAAATCATGGTAGCAAGAATAATGTGGAGTGAAATATTTTAAATGTTGAAAAAGAAACTCCACTATGTGAGAATTCTGTTTCTACTGAAATCATCCTTCCAAAGTGAAAAAGAAATAAAGACTTTCTCAGACACACAAAAATTAAGATAATCTGTTGACAGTAGAACTGTCTTACAAGAAATGTTAAAAGAAGTTCTTCAGAGAGAATGAAAATGATATAGGTTGGAAACTCAGATCTACATAAAGAAAGGGAATTGGTGAAGGAATAAATGCAGGTGAAATAAACTCTTCTATTTTTCTTATTCTTAATTGATCTAACAAGATTTGATTCAAAATAATAATAGAAACAATTGTTGAGTAATTATAATTTATGGAGAAGTGAAATGCAATATAATAAGGTTCAGAGGGAGGGACTTAAAGTTTTTTTTCTTTCTAAAAAAAAGACAATATATATGGCAGTAAAGGAGAAGAAATAGAATCATATAAAATGCCCAATTAAAATCAGTGAAGTCAGGAAAAGTATGAAAGACAGAAAGAAAGAACCATGGCAACAAATAGAAAACAGATACAAATGTAGTTGATATTGATCCAACTACATCAATAATCACTTTATATGTGAATGGTCTAAATACACCAATTAAAACACTGAGGCTATTGGAATGGATAAAATGAACAAACAAACAAACAAAACAAGACCCAATTATATTCTGTCTAAAATAAATTCACTTCATATATAAAGACATAAATAGATCAAAAGTAAAAGAATAAAGATATACTATGCTGACACTAATAAAAAGAAAGTAGCAATAACCATATAGATTCAAACAGAGCACAGACTTCAGAGCAAATAAAAATTATCAAGGATAGAGAAAGAATACTTTATATAACAACAAAGAGGTCAATTCTCCAAGAAAACATAACAACCTCCCCCCAAAAATGCCATAACAATCCTTAATATGTACATGCCTAATACATGAGGCAAAAACCACTAAAACTGCAAATGAAAAGTATTAAAGCTGAAGACTTGAACAGCCCTTTGTCAGTAATTAAGAGATCCAATGAAGATCAAATCAATTAACCAGATCTAAATGACATTTATAGACTATTTCATCAAACAACAGCAGAAGATATATTCTTTTCAAGCTCACATGCAAACCCATCAAGACAGATCATATTTGGAGCCATAAAACACATCTTAACAAATTCTGATATTTCATATTCTGATAATTTGGGTTGGCTAGAATAGTAGAAATCATACAGAGTATGTTCTCACACCACAATGGAATGAAACAAGAAATCAGTAATAGAAGGGTATCTGGAAAATCTCAGAATACTTGGAGATTAAACAAGATACTTGCAAATAATATATAGGTCAAAAAAAAATCTCAAGAGAAATTTAAAAATATTTTGAACTAAATGAAAATGAAACCACAGATTATCAAGATTTGTGGGGTACAGTGAATGCACTGCATAGAGGGGAACTAAGAGCACTGAATGCATATATTAAACATAAGAAAATTTTAAAATAAATAATCTAAGTGTTTAACTTAAGAAACTAGAAAAAATAAACAATGAAAATCTGAAGCAAGCAAAGAGAAATAATAAAAATTAAAGCAGTAACCAATGAAATTAAAAACAGGAAAACAACAGATGAAATCAATGAAGCCAAAAGTTTCTCTTTGTAAAGATCAATGTTAGTGATAAACTTCTACCCAGGCTGACCAAGGAAGAAAGAGAGGTGACACAAATTATCAGAATATGAAATATCAGAACGAGATAATATGAGAAAGGTAAAAAAAGAGGTCATCATTACTAATCTCATGGATTGAAAGGTATAGTTAGTTAGGGTTCTCCAGAGAAACAAAATCAATAGGAATGATAGACAAGCGGAAATTTATTATAAGAATTGGCTCACATGTCATGGAAGCCAAGAAGTTTCATAATATGCTATCTTCAACCTGGAGAACCAGGAGTAATGGTGGTGTAATTCAGTCTTGAGTTTGAAAGCCTGAGAACCAGAGAAGCCCATGATTTAACTCCCAGTCTGAGGCCAAAGGCACAAGAACTAGAGAATGGAAGGAGAAAGGTAGGTAGGTGAAGGTGTGTGAGCCCCAGAGTCCAAAGGTCCAAGAACCAGGAGCTCCAATGTCCAAGGGCAGGAGAAGATGATGTCCTAGCTCAAGAAAAAAGAGAGAAAATTTTCCTTTCTTCTACCTTTGTGTTCTTTCCAGGTCTTCAATGGGTTGAGTGTTGCCCACCCACACTAGTGAAGGCAGATCTTCCTTACTCAGTCTACTGGTTCAAATGCCAATCTCTTCCAGAAACACCCTCACAGACACACCCAGAAATAATGTTTTACCAGCTACCTGGGTATCCTTTAGCCCAAGTAGTCAAGTAGATACATAAAATTAACCATTGCAAAAGAATAAAGGAATATTATAAAAAACTCTGCCCAGAAATTCTTTAAAGGAGACAATCTATGAAAATTCATACAAGGAAAAATAAACAATCTCAATGGCTCTACATTTACTTAAAATTTTGTTTCAACAATTAATCATCCTCCAAAAAAGAAACACCAAGCTGATGGTTTCACTGCTGAATCCTACCAAACAAACATTTAAAGAAGAAATGATATCCATTCTCTACAATATCTTCAAAAATATAGAAGCGAAGATAATACTTCCTAGTTCATTCTATGAGACCAGCATTACCAAAGCTGGATAAAAACATTACAATAAAGGAAAATTACAGACCAATATCTCTCATGGCAGATATAAAAATCCACAACAAAATATTAGCACGCTAAATCCAACAGCTTTTTTTTTTTTTTTAAGAGAATTACACACTACAAGCTAATGGAATTTATTCTAGATATGTATGGCTGGTCCAACATTCAAAATTCTGTTAATGTAATTGATTACATTAATAAACTAAAGCAGAAAAATCATATGATCATGTAAATATATGCAGAAAAACAACTTGACAAAATCTAACACTAATGATAAAAGCTCTAAAAAAAAAACTAAGAATAGAAGGAAACTTCCTCAGCTTGACCAAAAAAAAAAAAAAAAAAAAACCTATTTTAAAAAAACACAGCTAACATTATATTTTAATGGTGATAAATGGGGTACTTTCCCCCTAAGATAAGAAGACAAGGATTTCCCTTCTCACCATTTCTATTCAACATCATCCTGGAAGCCCAGGCTCATGGCAATAAGATAAGAAAGGAAATAAAATGTATGCAGATTGAGAAGGATGAAATAAAACTCTTTTTTCACGAGTAACAGATTTGCTATGTAGAAAATCCCAAAGAATCAACAAAAAAAGAAACTCCTGGAACTAATAAGCAATTATAAAAAAAGTTGTAGGATACAAGATTAATATAAAAAGTCAGTTTCTTTCCTATATGCCAGCAACTAACAATTAGAATTTGAAATTAAAAACACATAGCATTTTTATTGGCAGCATAAAAATTAAATACTTAGGTATAAATTCAGCAAAGTACATATAAGATCTATATAAGAAAAACTATAAAACTGTGATGAAAGAATTTAAAAGATTTCAAAATAAATGACTAAGCTGTTCCATCCTCATAGATAGGAAGACTCAATATTGTCAAGATGTTAGGTTTTCCCAACTTGATCTATGGATTTAATTCAATCCCAATCAAAATCCCAGCAAGTTATTTTGCAAATATCAACAAACTGATTCTAAAGTTTATATGGAGAAGCAAAAGATCCAGAATAACCAACATAATATCGAAGGGGACTGATATTACCTAACTTCAACACTCAGCACAAAACTGCAATAATGAAGACAGCAAGCATTATAACTGGGTAGCAGGATGCAGGGGAGAGCAGAGAAGCAACCTGAAGATGCTCCCAATTCCCTAATTGGGACAGGGACGCACTGAGCTCCCTCCCCATCAGATTCTTTTCTCAATGTTTCCAAGGTTCTTGGGCTCCCTGGCCCCAGGAATGGGGAAGAGGCCCTGGCAGTGTGGTGAGCTTACTGGTCAAGTAAACAACAGACCCAAAGAGTTTGCAGAGAGCAATTTATTAGGCAGAGAGAGAAAGAGAGAGAAGTAGGGAGAGCTCCCACACTGCTGTGGGAGGGAATCCCAGAGAGGAAAACACACACAGGTAAAGTGCAGTGGACTGAGTTTTAACTTTGAAGTTATTCCCGCCCCATTCATATTTTTGTCCAATGAGAGGAGTTCTTTCAAACTTTCTCTGGAGTGATTGATAGCTGACTCTCATCCCAGATTGGTTGCTTGGACCCACAACAGAGCCCCTCCTTCCAGGGCTTTTGGCTGGCTTTCAGAACCAAGGAAGCTCACCTGGAATTTTACCTAGCCCATGCACGGGAAAGTTAGACAAAGAACTCTAGGTTCCTGGATGGGGAGGTGGATGGAGGCATGGCACTAGGAAGTTCTTGCCTTTGAAACCATGCCCCTTGTGGACCTGGGAAGAGAAGTTAACATAGTCCCTCAGTCCCCACTCTGAACAGGAAAGTCCAAGGGCTACTGGGACACGGGCGTCGATCATTCTTTAACTACTTCCTGCTGACTTGGGGTGTAGAAGGGCCCTGTAGTTGAGGTTTCTTCCAGAGGGGAGTCTTCCAGGGGTACAGGTTGATCCAGAGGTCCACAATAGAACTCAGGAGCCAAGAACATCTGGGGTTCCATTTGCAGAATCATTTGTGGCCTTATGACTTTAATTCTAGTAAAAATGAATTTGATAAGGTTAAAGATGAGAAGCCCAGAGACCAGCAATAATAGAATAGTTACAAACAGTCCTAGGAGAGGGTAGAGCCAGGACAGCCAGTTGTTAAACAAGCTCCACAATTCTGTTTCTTGAAGGTCTTTAGCCCTGTGTTTGATTTGGTCCCTGAGTTTTTAACTTCGTTTAAGACAACATTCAATTGGTTTATAAAGTAACAGCATTCTTTTCCTAGAAAGAGACAGATTCTCTCTCTCTCAGCTGTTAGCAGAGTTAGGGCCCTTTTACTTTGAAGTGCTATGGCAGCTAAAGAGTTAAGCTGTTTCTGCAGAGTGAGCTGCCTTTGCAGAGGGAATTAGCAACCTTTTCCATATTATTATCTAACTCCTGAGATAGCTTATAGTAACTGAGTAGAGGTAGTAACTTTTCTAATGCCAGTACCAAATTCTCCTATTTTTCCACCCCCACCCCACTAAAAGAGGAATAATTGGAGTTCAAGAGTCCAGTTGCAAATAGCAAAGTTAAGAGTGATAGTTAATGCCAAGATGTAAGTTAGACTTATGAGTAGTTACTTTCCTGGGGATCTTGTCAGAAGAGCAAGTGTAGATTCTCTAATGGCTCACAGGTGTCTGAAGGGTCATCTCCTGGAACTTCAGGCTGCGAAGTGGAAGGCATATGATTTTCTTCAGGAGGTGTCCAAGGCTTCAGCCAAGTGTGATGAATCCATGAGTCAATTCCCACCACCTTAACTGCCATTGGGGTAGACAGAATAACCGAAAATGGTCCTTCCCAAGATGGACCGAGAAAGGGAGAGTCTGAGGGGAGAGACTTAACAAGTACTAAGTCTTCAGGGCAGAACAACTCTTTCCCTTTTCCCCTAGGGTGTCCTTCAGGTCAGGTCCTAAGAGCCTGTTGGTACTTAGCCAAGGAGGTTCTATCTTTTATTAGATCTGCTGTTTCCTTGTCTAATACAAGATCATTAGTTAGAAAGGGCCGTCCATAAAGCATCTCATATGGGGCTGAGTACTATTTTCTGGGGAGAGTTCTGAGCACTTAAGAGTGCTATTGGTAATAGAAAAGGCCACAGGAGGTGGGTTTCCTGTGCCAGTTTCTTTATGTGTCTTTTAAGAATTTCATTCATCTTTTCCAGTTTTCCTGAGGGCTGAGTCCTCCAAGCACAGTGGAGATGATACTGTATTCCTAACACCTGGAAATTCCTTGGGTCACTGTAGCTTTGAAGGCAGGGCCATTATTGCTTTGAAGACAGTGAGGGAGTCTGAATCTAGGGATTATTTCATTAATCAGGACTTTTATTACCTTTTGAGCTTTTTCTGTTCTGCAGGGGAAAGCCTCAACCCAGTTTGTGTAGGTATCAATACATACTAGCAGATATTGATATCCCCAAGACTTAGGCATACTGATAAAGTCCATTTGCCAGTCCTCACCTGGGTAATGACTGGCTCGCTGTTCCCCAGGAGGAGCTTTGTGATGTGCCAAAGGATTATTTTTCTAGCGTATTTCACATCCATTGACTATTTGTTGGACAGCCTTGAAGAGATCCTTTTCTGTAAATATAGATTTGGTCATCCGATATGTATTCTCTATACCTGTATGAAAGGTTGGATGCAGGGTTTTAAGTACTTTCCACTAGCTGGCAGCAGGTAGTACTTTTCCTTCCTCTGTAGCTAGCCATTCTAAAAGAAGAAGATTATGTCCCTGGGAGATTGCCCACTCTACCATTTCTGATGAGTATTGAAGTCTAGTTCCCTGGAGAGGGCTCTCCCATATTAAAGGTCCTTCTATAAATTCTTGTCTAGCTGCCCTTTTTACTCTAGGTCAGCTTGATGATTGTCCTCTTCTTCCTTCTTATCTTTTTTTGGTGACCTCCACAATGTAAGACTGCTACCTCTTTGGGTTCTTGGACAGCTTGTAATAAGTCTAAAATTTTCTTATAATATTAATGGGAGTTCCTGCCAAGGTTAGGAACTCTTCTTTCCTTCCATATGGCAGCATGAGCATGCAGAACCAGGTAAGCATATATGGAATCTGTGTGTAGGTTTATTCTCTTTCCTTTTCCTAATTTTAGAGATTGAGTGAGGACCAATAGTTCTGCCAGATGAGCATTAGTTCCAGGAGGAAGGTAATTAATTTCAAGCACTGTTTGATCACTGACTACTGTATATCCTGCCTTTCAAACTCCATTCTTCATAAATGAACTTTCATCAGTGTATAGGTAAAGTCAGGATTGGCTAGAGGAGTTTCTAAAAGAGCCTCTTGAGCTGCTAGTTCTGGGCTATACCTGCTGACAGTCATGTTCTGTGTCTGCTCCTTCCTCAGGAAGAAAAGTAGCTGGATTGAGCGCTGCACATGTGCACAGCTGAAGTACAGGTCCTTCAAGCATTAAGGCCTGATATTTGGGTAAGCAGTTGTCAGACAGCCATAAGCCTCCTTTAGAGGCCAGAATTCCAGCTACATCATGTGAAGTCCATACAGTTAGATCTTTCCCTTCCGCTATTTTAACAGCTTCTGAGACTAATATAGCCACCACGACTATGAGTCACAAGCAGTGAGGCCAGCCTTTTGCTACTGTGTCAATTTTCTTACTTAGGTATGCCACCGGTTGTGGCATGTCCCCCAAGTCTGGGTGAGAAACCTCAGTGCCACTCCTGACTTTTCCATAACATATAGGGAAAAGTTGTTCCCTGTAGGAAGGCTTAGAGCTGCAGCCTGCATTAGTAACTGCTTTCGGGTCTGAAAGGCTTCCTCAGCTATAGGGTCCCATTGTACTAGATAGGTGTTAGCTTTTTGGGTTTCCTTAATCGAGTGTATAGGGGTTTTGCTATTTCACCATAACTGGGAATCCACAATCAGCAGAAACCAGTTATTCCTAAGAATCCCTGCAACTGTTTTAAGGTCTTTGGATGGCAGAAGGCCAATATGGGCTGGAGACATTCTTTGTCGAGGGCCTGAGTGCCCTTAGACAAGACAAGCCCTAGGTATCTAACCTCTTGCCTACAAAGTTGGGCTTTTTGTTTGAAAACTTTATATCCACAGGTGGCTAGAAAGTTTAGGAGGTCCTGGGTGGCCTGCTGACACCGGGTTTCTGAGTTCACAGTTGAAAGTAAGTCATCCATATATTAAAGAACCAGGAAACCTGGATGTGAAAAATTACGAAGGTCCTGAGCTACAGTCTGGCTAAACAAATGGGAGCTATCTCAAAAGCCCTGCAGTAACACTGTCAAGGTGAGCTGAGAATTCTGGTCTAAAGGGTCTTCAAAGGCAAATAGAAACTGGGAGTCAGGATGTAATGGAACACAGAAAGTCATCCTTAAGGTCCAGGACTGTAAACCACTGTGCCTTTCCTGGTATTTGAGAGCAAGGTGTACAGGTTGGGTACAGCTGGGTATAAAGGGATTACAGCTTCATTAATAAGAAAAGGAACAAGGCTGAAGGGAGAATAAGTTTGATGAATTGACAGAAACCTTCAGAAAGTGGGTAATAACAAACTTCTCTGAGTTAAAAGAACAGGTTCTAACCCAATGCAAAGAAACTAAGAACCTTGAAAAAAGAATAGACAAAATGCTAACGAGAATAAACAGCTTAGAGAAGAATATAATTGAATTGAAGGAGCTGAAAAACACAACACGAGAATTTCAAGAAGCATACATAAGTTTCAATTGTCGAATCGACCAAGCAGAAGAAAGGATATCAGAGACTGAAGATCAACTCAATGAAATAAAATAAGAAGGCAAGATTAGAGAAAAAAGAGTGAAAAGAAATTAACAAAGCCTCCAAGAAATATGGGATTATGTGAAAAGACCTAATTTACGTTTGACAGGTGTACCTCAATGTGAAGGAGAGAATGAATCCAAGCTGGAAAACACTCTTCAGGATATTACTAGGAGAACTTCCCCAACCTAGCAATACAGGTCAATAGTCAAGTCCAGGAAATACAGAGAATGCCACAAAGATATTCCTCAAGAAGAGCAATCCCAAGGCACATAATTTTCAGATTCACCAAGGTTGAAATGAAAGAAAAAATGCTAAGAGAAGCCAGAGAGAAAAGTCAGGCTACCCACAAAGGAAAGGTCATCAGACTCCAAGCAGTTCTCTCGGTAGAAATCCTACGAGCCAGTAGAGAGTGGGGGCCAATATTCAACATCCTTAAAGAAAACTTTCAACCTAGAATTTCATATCCAGCCAAACTAAGCTTCATAAGCAAAGAACAAATAAAATCCTTTACAAACAAGCAATTGCTCAGAGATTTCATCACCACCAGGCCTGCCTTACAAGAGCTCCTGAAAGAAGCACTAAACATACAAACAACCAGTACCAGCCACTCCAAAAATGTACCAAATGGTAAAGAGCATTGACACAATGAAGAAACTCTGTCAACTAATGGGCAAAACAATCAGCTAGCATCAAAATGGCAGGATCAAATTCACACATAACAATATTAACCCTAAATGTAAATGGGCTAAATGCCCCCAATCAAAAGACACAGACTGGCAAATTATATAAAAATCAAAACCCATCAGTGTGCTATATCCAGGAAACCCATCTCACGTGCAAGGACACACAGGCTCAAAATAAAGGGATGGAGGAAGATCTACCAAGCAAATGGAGAGCAAAAAAAGCTGGAGTTGCAATCCTAGTCTCTGATAAAATAGACTTTAAACCAACAAAGATTAAAGGATACAAAGAAGGGCATTCCATTATGGTAAAAGGATCAATGAAACAAGAAGACCTAACAATCCTAAACATAGACACACCCAATACAGGAGCACCCAGATATATAAAGCAAGTTCTTAATGACCTATAAAGAGACTTAGACTCCCACACAATAATAGTGGGGGATTTTAACACTCCACTGTCAATATTACACAGATCAACAAGACAGAAAATTAACAAGGATATCCAGGACTTGAACTCAGATCTGGACCAAGCAAATCTAACAGACATTTACAGAATTCTCCACCTCAAAACCACAGACTACACATTCTTCTCAGCACCACATCACACCTACTCTAAAATTGACCACATAATTGGAAATAAATCACTCCTCAACAAACGCAAAAGAAAGGAAATAATAACAAACAGTCTCTCAGACCACAGTGCAATCAAATTAGAACTCAGGATTAAGAAACTAACTCTAAACCATACAACTTCATGGAAACTGAACAACCGGCTCTTGAATGTTGACTGGATAAACAATGAAATGAAGGCTGAAATAAAGATGTTCTTCAAAACCAGAGAGAACAAAGACACAACATACCAGAAATTCTGGGACACATTTAAAGCAGTGTCTGGAGGAATACTGATAGCAATAAATGCCCACAAGTGAAGCAAGGAAAGATAAAAAAAAAAAAAAAAAAATACTACGCCCTACCATCAAAATTGAAAGAGCTAGAGGAGCAAGATCAAAAAAACTCAAAAGCTAGCAGAAGACAAGAAATGACTAAGACTAGAGCATAACTGAAGGAGATAGAGACACATAAAACCCTTCAAACAATCAATAAATCCAGGAGTTGGTTTTTTGAAAAGATCAACAAAATAGACAGACTGCTAGCCAGATTAATAAAAAAAAAAAGAGAAGAATCAAATAGATGCAACAAAAAACAATAAAGGGGATATCACCACAGATTCCACAGAAATACAAACTATCATCAGAGATAACTACAAACAACTCTATGCACATAAACCAGTAAACCCAGAAGAAAAGCCTAAACCTGGAAGAAGTTGACACACTGAATAGACCAATAACAAGGGCTGAGGTTGAGGCAGCAATTAATAGCTTACCAACCAAAAAAATCCCAGGTCAAGACAGGTTCACAGCTGAATTCTACCAGACATACATACAAAGAGGAGCTGGTACTATTCCTTCTGAAACTATTCCAAACAATCCAAAAAGAGAGAAATCTTCCTAAATCACTTTATGAGACCAACATCATCCTGATACAAAAACCCGGCAGAGACTCAACAAGAAAAGAAAACTTCAGACCAATATTCATGATCAACATTGATGCAAACTTCTTCAATAAAATACTGGCAAACTGATTGTAACAGCACATCAAAAAGCTTATCCATCACTATCAAGTAGGCTTCATCCCAGTGATGCAAGACTGGTTCAACATACACAAGTCTATAGACGTAATCCACCACATAAACAGAACCAAAGACAAAAACCACATGATTATCTCAATAGATGCAGGGAAGGCCTTTGACAAAATTCAACAGCTGTTTATGGTAAAAACTCTCCAGAAACTAGGTATCAACAGACAGTATCTCAAAATAATAAAAGCTATATACAACAAACCCACAGCCAATATCATACTGAATGGGAAAAACTGGAAGCATTCCCTTTGAAATCTGGCACTAGTTGAGGATGCCCTCTCTCACCACTCAATGCTATTCAATATAGTATTGGAAGTTCTAGCCAGAGCAATCAGGCAAGAAAATGAAATAAAGATTATTCAATTAGGAAAAGAGGAATTCAAATTGTCTCTATATGCAGATGACATGATTGTATATTTAGAAGATCCCATCATCTCAGCCCAAAATCTCCTTAAACTGGTAAGCAAATTCAGCAAAGTCTCAGGATCCAAAATCAATGTGCAAAAATCACAAGCATTCCTATACACCAATAACAGACTTCAAGAGAGCCAAACCAAGAATGAACTGCCATTCACAATTGCTACAAAGAGAATAAAATACCTAGGAATACAACTAACAAAGGATGTAAAGGACCTCTTCAAGGAGAACTATGAACCACTGCTCAAGGAAATAAGAGAGGACCCAAACAGATGGAAAAACATTCCGTGCTCATGGTTAGGAAGAATCAATATTGTGAAAATGGCCATGCTTCCCAAAGTAATTTATAGATTCAATGCTATCCCCATCAAGCTACCAATGACCCTCTTCACAGAACTGGAAAAAACCACCTTAAACTTCAGATGGAACCAAAAGAGAGTCCGCAGAGCCAAATCAATCCTAAGCAAAAAGAACAAAGCTGGAGGCATCATGTTACCTGACTACAAACTATACTACAAGGCTACAGTAATCAAAACAGCATGGTACTGGTACTAAAACAGAGATATGGACCAATGGAACAGAACAGAAGCCTAGGAGGCAACACCACACATCTACAACCAACTGATCTTTGACAAACCTGACAAAAACAAGTAATGGGGAAACGATCCCATGTTTAATAAATGGTGTTGGGAAAACTGGCTAGCCACATTCAGGAAGCTGAAACTGGACCCTTTCCTGACACCTTACACTAAAATTAATTCCAGAGGGATTAAAGACTTAAACATAAGACCTAACACCGAAGAAAACCAAGGCAAAACCATTCAGGACATAGGCATAGGCAAGGACTTCATGACTAAAACACCAAAAGCATTGGAAACAAAAGCCAAAATAGACAAATGGGATCTAATTAAACTCCAGAGCTTCTGTACAGCAAAAGAAACAATCATTAGAGTGAACCGGCAACCAACAGAATAGGAACAAATTTTTGCAATCTACCCATTTGACAAAGGGCTAATATACAGAATCTACAAAGAACTAAAACAGATTTACAAGAAAAAAACAAAGAAACACATTCAAAAGTGGGCTAAGTATGTGAATAGATGCTTTTCAAAAGAAGACATATATGAGGCCAAATAACATATGAAAAAATGCAAATCTTCACTGGTCATTAGAGAAATGTAAATCAAAACCACATTGAGATACCATCTCACACCACTTAGAATGGCAATCATTAAAAAAATCTGGAGACAGATGCTGGAGAGGACGTGGAGAAATAGGAACACTTTTACACTAGTGGTGGGAGGGTAAATTATTTCAATCATTGTGGAACACAGTGTGGTGATTCCTCAAGGACCTAGAAATAGAAATTCTATTTGACCCAGCAATCCCATTATTGGGTATATATCCAAAGGATTATAAATTGTTGTATTATAAAGACACATGCACACATATGTTCATTGCAGCACTGTTTACAATAGCAAAGACCTGGAACCAACCCAAATGCCCATCAGTGATAGACTGGACAAGGAAAATGTGGCACATGTACAGCATGTAATACTATGCAGCCATAAAAAATGATGAGTTCATGTCCTTTGTAGGAACATGGATGAATCTACAAACCATAATTCTCAGCAAACTGACGCAAGAACAGAAAATCGAACACAGCATGTTCTCACTCATAGGCGGATGTTGAACAATAAGAACACATGGACACAGGGAGGGGAACATCACACACTGGGGTCTGTTGGGGGGATACTAGAGGAAGGACAGCGGGGGGGTGGGGAGTTGGGGAGGGATAACATGCGGAGAAAAGCCAGATATAGGTGATGAGAATGGAGGCAGCAAACCACATTGCCATGTATGTACCTACACAACAATCCTGCATGTTCTGCACATGTACCCCAGAACCTTAAGTGCAATAAAATATATTTTTTTAAAAAAGACATGCAATTCTTCTATACTAAAAACTGCAAAACATTTGTAAAAGAAATTTTAAAAGATCTAAGTGAATGGAGAGATTGAGTATATTTATGGATTTGAAGTTTAATATTTTTAGATGGCAATTCTGCACGCCTTGTGTAAATTCAATACAATTCCAGTCATCTCAGTAGGCCTTTTAAAAAATAGAAGTTGACAAGTTGATTTTAAAATGTGTATTGAAATGCAAAGGACCTAGAACTGGGCAGCCTAATACATACAATAGCCACAGTTGGGTGTTTATATTTAAAATTTAATTAATTAAAAATTAAACATAATTAAAAACTTACTTCTCCTTTCACACTAGCCATATTTCAAGTGCTCAATAGTCATACAAGGCTAGAGACTGTCATATTGGACAGTGTAGATAAAACCTTTTCTCTCATTGCAGGAAGTTCTATTAGAGAGTGCTGATCTAAAATATCCAAAGCAAGTCTAACAAATTACAAAATTGGAAGGCTTATACTACCTGTCTTTGAGACTCACAATAAAGATTCACTTATCAAGAATGTGTGATATGTACATAAGGATAACAAATCATCAACAGAACAGAAGAAAGAGCCCAGAAATAGACCCACATTTATGTAGTTATTTGATTTTCAACAAAAGCTCCAAAGCAATCCAGTGAAGTAAGGTAAATCTCTTCAATAAATAGTGCTGAAATAACTATCATTATGAATAAAATGAACAACAACCTCTACGTCACACTATATACAAAAAATAATTTGAGATGCGTTCTGGTCTTATAGCCAGAATCACAAAGCTTTTATGGCGGAACATAGAAAAATATCTTTTTGTCTTGGGGATAGGCGAAGTTTTATTAGAGAGATTATCAAAAGCAACAATAGAAGAAAAATTGATAAATTAGACTTCACCAAAACTAAGAAATTTTGCCCATCAAAAGATACCATTAAGAATCATGGCATGTGTATACCTATGTAACAAACCTGCACATTCTGCACATGTACCCCAGAACTTAAAGTATAATAAAAAGTAATAATAAATAAATAGACAAATAGAAAAGGAAAAGAAAGCCACAGACTAGGCTGGGAGGGGTGGTGGCTCACGCCTGTAATCCCAGCACATTGGAAGGCTGAAGCCAGTGGATTGCTTGAGACCAACAGTTGGAGACCAGTCTGGGCAACGTAAGGAAACTCAGTCTCTACAAAAAAAATACAAAAATTATCCAGGCATAGTGTTGTGCTCCTGCAGTTCCAAATCGTCCATAGGCTGAGGTGGGAGGATCATGTGAGCTTGAGAAGTGGAGATTGCAGTGAGCCGTGATCACACCACTGCACTCTAGCCTGGGTAACAAATCAAGACCCTGTCTAAAAGACAAACAAAAAGCCTCACACTAGAAGCAAACATTCACTAAACATATATTTGACAAAGGACTGGTACAAAGACACATAAGAACTCCTACAACATAATAAAATAAACCAATTTAAAAATGGTTAAAAAATTTAAACAAACACTGTACAGAAAAAATATATGTATACACCTGGCCAATTAGTACATGAAAAGGTGAGATACCATAACACTCCAATCCCCAAAATTCAAAGAGGTAGACACTGTTATTATTCCCATTCTACAAAGAGGCAACCAAGATATGGACAAGTAGTCATTTGCTTAAGGTAAAATGGTGGAGATTATTTAAACCCAGGCGGTGTAGCAGCAACTCTGTCATGATGACCCTCTACGAAAATATTTTCATCTGGACCTTCTGTTTCTCTAGTGCCTCCTTTATTGAAGAAAAGAAAAAAGAGGAAGAAAGAGAAAGAGAAACAGGAGGGAGGGAAGGAAGGAGGGAAGAAAGGAAGGAAGGAAGGAAGGAAGGAAGGAAGGAAGGAAGGAAGGAAGGAAGGAAGGAAGGAAGGAAGGAAGGAAGGAAGGAAGGAAGGGAGGAAGGGAGGGAGGGAGGGAGGGAGGGAGGAAGGGAGGTTGGTTGCTTCAGTCTCTCAGAGGCAAATTCTCTTTCCAGTTGCCTGCCCAGAAGCACTGTGGCCTCAGCCCTTTCATGTGAGCTGTGACCTAAAACTCTTCCTTCTAATCTCTCAAAGAAATATGGGTAAAAGAAGACTGGTCTCAGAGCCTTGCTCTGTCTAGACAAAAAGCATGATACAATCACTCATTTTTCAATTGATAGTGACCTCTGCAGCTTCACATGCCATATTCAGCCCCTAATAAACCTCTAGGATTCATTAAAACTGCTCTAAGTTCCTGGAAAAGAAAAACTAGTCACTGGAACATTTACAGCTGACTGAGCCCAGAAAGTACATTATAGTTTGATTTACAAGTTAAATTCCACCTTATCATTAGCCTATTATAACTATATCACCAATAATAATGAGGTCATGCTTGCTTTTCTTTCTTTTTCCCAAGCATTACACATAGGAAGAGGGTAAGACTGTCTTAAGCACAAATTAAAAGAAAATGTACTAGCAGAGATTTATGAGAATTAATATTATAAGGATACATGTTAGACGAATAGAACAAAATATTTGGTTAGACACTCGCTTTCCTAGTGTAGGATATGCAGAGCACTATAGGCATTTGCAAGCGAATATGTAAGGAAAAGCATCAAGTCTGCTCTCTGCAAAAATTGAGGGTTTTTTGGTTGTTTTGTTTTGTTTTTCAAGACAGGGTCTCACTCTGTTGCCCAGGCTGAGTTGCAGTGGCATGATCTTGGTTCACTGCCGCCTCAATCTCCCGGACTAAACAGAGTCTCCTACCTCAGCTGCCTGGGTAGCTGGGTCCACAGGTTTGTGCCACCACACCCAGCTGATTTTTGAATGTTTGTAGAGATGGGGTTTTGTCCTGTTGCCCAGGCTAGTCTTGAACTCCTGAGCTCAAGCAATCCACCTGCCTTGGCCTCCCAAAGTTCTGGGATTCCAGACGTGAGCCATCACACTTGGATTTGTTTTTTAAGCCAAGGTCTGGTTCTGTTACCCAGGCTGGGGTGCAGTGGCATGATCATAGATCATGCAGCCTTGAACCACTGGGCTCAAGCTATCCTCCTGCCTCAGCCTCCCAGGTAGCTAGGACTACAGGTGCATACCACCACCTTCCAGTTAACTTAAAATATTTCATAGAGACAGGATCTCCATGTTGCTCAGATTGGTCTTGAAATTCTGGTTTCGAGGGACCCTCTCACCTGAGCCTCCCCAAGCACTGAGATATAAACCTGAATAACCACTCCTAGCCAACATTGAGATTTTGGATGAGGTCAAATGTGGCTTCTGGAGACAGACTGTTGAAACTGACAAGTGTGACAGAGTTAAAGAAACAATGTCCAGAGGAGCTTCTCTCGGCCTTTTCATAGAGTGCTCTTAGTATTTCTTAGGCTTCTGGCTACTTCCTTAAAAAGACAGTACTGCAGATGGTGTGACCAGTGAATTGGAAACTATTCCATTAATAGTTTCAAAGTACCTTGTTTTATCCTGTAATTGGCACACACACACACAAATCAATTGATGAAAACAGCCTCTCTGCTCAAATCTGCAGCTGTTTACTCATGAATTGGAATGCATCCAACCAAAAACCATCAGGAAAATGCAGTCCAGGAAAAACCTAGAAATCTGGGCCAGTCTCTTAACACCCAATATGGGGTATCATGTCCTGAGGCCAGTGGATGTTTCAAAGGAGACCCAAAGATATGAGATCTGATTGCCAATGTTTTTAAGAGGTTTCCCTGAAGAGGTCAAAACAAATCTGGTCATTTAATGATGTAATAAGTAAATGGTGACTAGAGAGAAGCATTGCCAGTGCTCTCATTTATAACATCCTTGCAGTCCCAGGGTTCTTCCTCAGATCAAAATGTGCCAGAATGACTTCTTCTGAATGTTGAGGAGTATCTTGCCTCCAGAAAGTTTACCATTCAGTTGAGCTTCCCCAAGCACCAGTCACAAGTTTCGCTGTGTCAGCTTGGTCAAGGTACAAAAATCTTTGCATCCAAATGTCTGTATCTCCAAGTAATAAAAGTTTTAACAATTAATTTCAACCCTGGCTCTTTGCTAATACATAACGCTACCATTGTTTGAGCAGTTATTAGGTACATGACAATCTACTAGAAACTCTACAAGCCATAATTCCAATCTGTGTAACATCCTGATGTGAGGTACTATTATCCCTATTTTGCAGATCAGCAAACGAAGTTCAGGGAATTGAGATGATTTGCCCAAACTAGTCTACAAAACAATAAATGACGGTAGACACTGAATTTTGATTCAACTTATTCTTCTTTCAAAGCCTCTGCTTTTTCTCTTAATGTAACAGCTGAAGTGGTTTGGATCAGCTTATGTGGATCATGTCCATAGGACTTGGAATTCATGTCCAGAGCAAGTGTCATCATCCCCAGTGAAAGACAGTTCACACTATCCCATAGAGTGCTGTGCACCTGGGGAAAATGAACCACCAACATCCAGCTTTTAATGCTGCAAACCCAAACACCAGTGATGCCTCAATGAGCAGTGGGACCTGGATTTCTAAGCAAGGCAGTATTAGCCTGACACCCAGATTATTATCAATGCTGGTGCCTGGTGGGTGTGTCTGTTATCATAAAGTGCACAACCAAGCTGGCTGGGCTCACTTGCTATCCATGACCGCAAATTCACACCCTACCATCTCACTCCTCAAGTGATAAAACCAGACTGCCTTCTCCACCACAGCACTGAAATGGCTATAGTCTAGTTTACCAATAACCTTCATGCAGTAACACACAAAGGTAACATTTTGGTCCTCACCTTCCAGAGGTATTGACACAGTTGCCCACCACATCATTGAAATTCTCTCCTCTCTGGGTGTCTATGACCCTGCCCTCAGCTGGGCTCTATTGACTACTCATTCTCCACTTCCTTTAGTGACTTTTCCCTTGGCTCAAACTCTAAATGTCTTAACATGACATGGGCTCAGACCCTCTACTCTTTTCTAACTGAGCTCTCCACGTAAAGCATAAATTTAAAAAAATTCCATTGAGTTACAAGCTCGTATATCCCACCACCATAGATACAGAAGTCCTTAACAAAACACAAGCTAACCAAATCCAGCAGCACATGAAAAACCTAATTCACCATGATCAAGGAGGATTTGCCCTGGGATGCAACATATGCAAAAATTAATAAATGTGATTTATCGCATAAACAGAACTAAAAACATAAACCACATGACCATCTCAATAGACACAGAAAAGGCTTTTGCTAAAATTTAATATCCCTTCATATTAAAAACCTTTAAGGAACTTAAAACAAAGGAACATACCTCAAAACAATGAGAGCTATCTATGACAGACTCACAACCAACATCGTGCTGAATGAACAAAAGCTGAAAGTATTCCCTTTAAGAAAACCAGAACAAAACAAGGATGCCCACTCTCACCACTCCTGTTTTTTGTTTGTTTGCTTGTTTAATTTTTTTTAACTTTTATTTTAGGTTCGGGAGACAAGTGCAGGTTTATTATATAGGTAAACTGTATGTCTCAGGGCTTTGATTTCATTTCATCACCCAGGTAATAAGCATGGTACCTAATAAGTAGTTTTTTCGTCCTCTCCACTCTCCACTCTCAAGTAGGCCTGATGTCTATTTTTCCAATCTTTGTGTCGATGTATTCTCGTTGCTTAGCTCCCACTTATAAGTAAGAACATTCAGTATTTGGTTTGCTGTTGCTGCATAATTTTGCTTAGGATAATGGCCCCTACCTACATCCATATTGCTACAAACGACATGGTCTCTTTCTTTTTTATGGCTGCATAGCATTCCATGATATATATACATATCACATTTTCTTCATCCATTCTACTACTCATGGGTATTTAGGCTGATTCTATGTCTTTACTGTTGTGAATTGTGCTACAATAAACATACTTGTATGTGAGTGTTTATTTATATTCGTTTGGGTATATACCCAGTAATGAGATTTCTGGGCCAAATGGTAATTCTAAGTTCTTTAAGAAATTTCAAAACTGCTTTTTACAATAACAGAACTAACATACATTCCCACCAGCAGTGTATAAGTATTCTCTTTTCTCCACAACCTTGCCAGCCTCTGTTTATTTTTTGACTTCTGTTTTTTGTTTTGTTTTGTTTTGTTTTTGTTTTTTTTTTTTGAGATAGAGTTTCGCTCTTGTTACCCAAGCTGGAGTGCAATGGCATGATCTCGGCTTACCACAACCTCCACCTCCTGGGTTTAAGCAATTCTCCTGCCTCAGCCTCCTAAGTAGCTGGGACTACAGGCGCGCACCACCATGACCAGCTAATTTTTTTTTATATTTTCAGTAGAGACGGGGTTTCACCATGTAGAACAGGATGGTCTTGATCTCTTGACCTCATGATCCACCCACCTCGGCCTCCCAAAGTGTTTTGACTTCTTAAGAATAGTCATTCTGACTGATGTGAGATGGTATCTCATTGAGGTTTAAATATACATTTCTCTAATGATTAGTGATGTGGAGCATTTTTTCATAGGCTTTTTGGCAGCATGAATGTCTTCTTTTGAAAAGCATCTGTTCATGTCCTTTGCCTTCTTTTTAATGGGGTTGTTTTTTGCTTCTAAATTCAAAATGGCCATACTGCCCAAAGCTACTTACAAATTCAGTGTTATTCCTACTGAACTACAAATGACATCCCTCACAGAATTAGAAAAAAAAAAAAAAAAAAAACCTCTTTTAAAACTCTTATGGAACCAAAGAAGAGCCCAAATAGCCAAGGCAATCCTGAGCAAAAAGAACAGAGCTGGAGACATCATGTTATTGACTTCAAACTATGTTACAAGGCTATAGTAACCCAAACAGTATGGTACTGGTACAAAAAGAGACACATAGACCAAAGGAACAGAACAGAGAGCCCAGAAATAATGCCTCACCACTTCTATTAAACATAATACTAAAAGTCCTAGCCAGAGCAATCAAGTAAGAGAAAGAAATAAAAGGCATCCAAATAGGAAGAGAGGAAATCAAACTCTCTCTCTTCACAGATGATATGATTCTATACCTAGAAAAACCCAGAGCCTCTGGCCAAAGTCTCCTAGAACTCATAAACAACTTCAGTAAAGTTCCAGGATATAAAATAAATATACAAAAATCAGTAGCAGTTCTATACATTGATAACATCCAAGTGAAAGTCAAATCAAGAACACAATCCCATTCCCAATAGCCACAAAAAGAATAAAATAATGAGAACTATAAAACACTGCTGAAAGAAATCAGAGATGACACAAACAAATGGGAAAACATTCCATGCTCATGGATAGGAAAAGTCAGTATCGTTGAAGTGACTATACTGCTCAAAGAAGTTTACAGATTCACTGCTATTACTATTAAACTACCAATAACATTTTCTCACAGAATTAGAAAATACTATGCTAAAATTTATATGTATGTAATACTACTAAAATTTATGTAGAAATTTTATAGATAGAAAATACTATACTAAAATTTATGTTCCTTTTGCTTAGGATAGCCAAAGTAATTCTTAGCAAAAAGAACAAAGTGAGAGGCATTATACTGCCTAACTTCAAACTATACTACAAGGCTATAGCAACTAAAACAGCATGATACTGGTACAAAAACAGGCACATAGGCCAATGGAACAGAACAAAGAATGCAGAAATAATGCTGTATGCCTACAACCATCTGATCTTTGACAAAGTAGATAAAAATAAGTAATGGAGAAAGGACTCCCTATTTAATAAATGGTGTTGGGATAACTGGCTAGTCATACACAAAAGATTCAAATGGGACCCTTTCCTTTCACCACATGAAAAAAATTAACTCAAGGTGGATTAAAGATTTAAATGTAAAACTTGAAACTATTAAATCTGTAGAAGAAAACCTAGGAAATGCCATTCGGGACATAGACCTTGGCAAAGATTTCATAACAAAGTCTCCAAACACAATTGTAACAAAAATGAAAACAGACAAGTAAGAACTAATTAAACTGAAGAGCTTCTGCATGGCAACAAAAAATATCATCAGAGTAACAGAAAACATACATAATGGGAGAAAATATTTCAAAACTATGCATCCAGCAAAGGTCTAATGTCCAGAATCTATAAGGAACTTAAACAAATCAACAAGCAAAAACAAACAAACAAAAAGAAATGGGCAAAGGAAATGAACAGATATTTTTTAAAAGAAGACAATACACACAGCAAACAAGCATATGAACAAATGCTCAACGTCACTAATTTTTAGAGAAATGCAAATTAAAACCACAATAAGATATCATCTCACATCAGTTAGAATGGCTATTATTAAAAAGTCAAAAAAGAACAGATATTGAAGAGGTTGCAGAGAAAAGGAAACACTTATTCACTGTCATGGGAATGTAAGTTAGTTCAGTCACTGTGAAAAGCAGTTTGGAGATTTCTCAAAGAACTTAAAACAGAATTACCTTTTCACCCAGAAATCCCATTTATACCCAAAGGAATATAAATCATTCTACCATAAGGATGTACGTATGCATATGTTCAACGGTGGAATGAATAAAGAAAATTTGTTACATATACACCATGGAATACTATACAGCCATTAAAAATGAAATCATGTCCTTTGCAGCACCATGAATGTAGCTGGAGGCCATTATCCTAAGAAAAATAATGCAGGAACAGAAAACCAAGCATGCATGTTGGGCACATGAATAGACACACCAGAGCCCACTTGAAGCGGGGATGGTGAGAGGAGAATGAGGTCAAAAAACTACCTGTTGGGTACTATGTTTACTATTTGGATGACAAAATCATCTGTACACTAAACCCCAGTGACATGCAATTTACCTATGTAACAAATTTGTACATGGGCCTCCTGAACCTAAAATTTGAAGTAAATACGAAAAAAAAAGAAAGAAGGAAGGAAGGAAGGAAAGAAAGAAAGAAGAAAGAAAGAAAGAAAGAAAGAAAGAAAGAAAGAAAGAAAGAAAGAAGAAAGAAAGAAAGAAAGAAAGAAAGAAAGAAAGAAAGAAAGAAAGAAGAAAGAAAATAAAGTTTTCCAAGTGGTTGCATCTTTTAAAATACACTTTTAATTTCTTCAAACTGTACTGTAACACTATTTTGTAGTCAAACATCTAGGGGTCATTCATTAATACATATATAACGAATATTTAGTGTGAAGTATGATAAGGCAGAGTACTCAGGGAAAAGCTCCAATACTCCACCTCTCTCCAGGCCAACCCCCTGCTCCTTTACCCTTTGGCACGTGGAAGAACAGGGCCTGAATGTCCACTTTGCTAGAGCAAAAGGAAGGGCACCTCCGGTTGCTTAGTGCTTTAATCTTTCCCACCATGTGCTTCCTTGACGAGGAGAAAATTAGAAGCCAACATTCCAAGCAGAAAGGCCGAGTTCTGTCTTGTGTTGAGCATTCTGGCTCATGCTCAAAAGCAGATAAAGAATGGCACATCCTGTGGCTATTTCAGAATCTCAGAGCGGTGCAGAGGGCTGTCCCTCTGAGAAAACAGAGCAACGACTAATGTATTATTCATATATTTGAGCTTCCAGAAGAAAGGTCTACTCTGAGGACAGATTTTTCTGCTATTAATAACCACTTTTGCAAACAGATAGCTAATGGCAATGTCATTTGGGGGCTCTTTGGGTACTTATTTCCCATCAAGATTAAATAGCTTTACCTGGTCAAGGCCTAAGAGAAAATAAAACTAATGCCCACAGACATTTTCAACTACCAATGTTTAGTTAGGGAAAACTCCAACATCTTTTTTTTTTTTTTTTTTTTTTTTGGAGACGGAGTTTAGCTTTTGTTACCCAGGCTGGAGTGCAATGGCGCAATCTCAGCTCACCGCAACCTCCACCTCCTGGGTTCAAGCAATTCTCCTGCCTCAGCCTCCCAAGTAGCTGGGACTACAGGCACGTGCCACCATGCCCAGCTAATTTTTGTATTTTTAGTAGAGACGGGGTTTCACCATGTTGACCAGGATGGTCTCGATCTCTTGACCTCGTGATCCACCCGCCTCGGCCTCCCAAAGTACTGGGATTACAGGCATGAGCCACCGCGCCCGGCCCCAACATCTTTTTACAGTTAACTTAGTAAGGCCTTTGAATGACTTCAACCATTCCTGGGAGTAATCACCTTTCTGTTGAGTGATGGGAAACGTCCAAGCACTATAAGAATGATACATTGGACTTTGGGGACTTGGGGAGAAGTGTGAAGACGAGCGAGGGATAAAAGACTACCACTGGGTACAGTGTACACTGCTCAGGTGATGAGTGTACCAAAATATCAGAAATCACCACTAAAGAACTTGTCCAAGTAACCAAACACCACCTGTTCCCAAAAAACCTACTGAAATAAAAAAAAAGAAAAAAAACCTCTAAGCACTGTGGCCCTCAATATCTAAGACACATGTAAACCCAACGTGGTCAGCCAAGGAAACAGGCACCAATACTTAAGCATCTTAGCCCCTCTCAGACCCTTTGAGTTAGATTCCATCCTGGCCCTTCCAGGACTCTATCAACCCTCAACAATCTTAAAACACTCAACCCTTGAAGTCATTCTGGAAAAGAGGCTGAGTTTCCCAAGGGCCAGAGAAGAAGCCTTAGAAACCAGAGAAGATAATGACACCCCCCCCCAACCAGAATCTTCTTGATGCAAAAACAAGCCACCAGGATGACCAAAGGGCAGTGCAGTCTTCTGACAGCATCCTCCAACTTAGACCTGGGCTTCTCAGCTTTCTTGGAGCTTAAGACTCCAGGCCTTTCTGAGTCTGGATCCACATTTCCAAAAGGAGGCATATGTGTAAGACATTCCAAAAAAGTGGTCATGTTTGGCAAGAATGAGGTTTTTCTGCACAGTTATGGTTAAATCTCGTGTTAGTGAAGATTTTGTGGTTGAACCATCTGGCATCCTCTCACTAAGTGGCTTCCCACAGCTCTGGCCAGAAGTCATCTTGGTTGGACATAAGGACATGATTATATACCCTGTTGTTCAGACCTAAGCCTGAGTACTCAATCAGGTTGTTAAATTGTTTTTACAGGTGGAGGACAGCTGGCTTTTGGACACAGACTTGACCACAGGGAGGAAGAGGGTAAAATAGGTAGGATCGAAGGCGAAGGATACATCTGCACCAAGATTCATCAAGTAAGACATACAATGCGTGTCTGAAGGCTGAGGCAGAGGCTCTGGGCTCATGATGTCAGCCTGAGCACTCAATCAGGTTATCAAAGCCTGATTACTCAGCCAGGTTATTAAATTGTTTTTACTCTCACCCTGGATTTTTTGCAACAAGGTTCACTTCGAAAACTCGCTGGAGTCTGTTATCTGAAGATACCGTTAGGAAGAGTCTGAAAACAGAATAAATATTATGTTTTCTTGACGAGGCGTTTACTGTACCCTCTGAACATCCAAACTTAATGGGTCAGAAGAAAAACGAGGTGCTGTTCTTGTTTGATAAAAGCAGTTATCACATGCTATTTAGAGAGTGTGTGCAAGGAGTTCTTGGCTGTGATTGAATCCTGCAATTCTGTTTCCAACAGGCTTTCAGCAGCCATGGCTCTGAGTCATCAGCCTGGTGACCAGAAGCTAGCAATCAACATCATGCGCCTCCCCAGATAATGAGGTCAAATGTGTCAGACCCACAAGGGGCTTGATAACAGCTTATTAACATCCCCAAATGATAGCACTTTTGATTAAACCTCACATGTCTGCCTGTCTCCCCTCTCATCCCTTCTAAAATTAGAGCTAGTGTTTTACTAACCATGCCCTTGCTTGAACTTCAGGATGGTTCAAGGATAGTGAAAAATCATGATGTCCTTTGACTATTATCCCCAAGGACAAGGTTTCTTCTGGGTCACAAAGTCTTAGACTAATTAAAACTTTACTGAGTTTTCTTCCCCTTTGGAATAAAATTAGATACTTTTTGGAAAACCAACAAGGTACAAAATAGAGCACAAAGTTTAGATTCACAAATCATGTGCTCTAATGACAGTTTTTTTTCCCTAAGCTACATAGTATGTAAACCAACAGAAGTCACTTTGCATCACTGTAACTCAGTTTCGCACCCATAAAAATAAGAGTGCTACTTTTTAGAACTTTGTAGAATACGAATCAAATAGGATAATAAATAGAAATCCCTCATTCAATAATGAAAGCGGTATATAACTATTATTATATACTGGTATGTTACATTCTTATCATAATTATTGTTCCTGTTTCTGGGTTTTATATTTTTAGCAACATTGGTCTGTTTGAGAATTTTAATTGCCAAAGTTAATTTGTCCCATTTTGATTTCAAGACATAACATAAGAGAATTTGAAGATATCCTCTGATGTGCTCCCAGACCTCCAAACTGAGGATATTCTGGGCTGGCAGGCAGCTCTAGAGCCCCATGAAAGTGAGCGGAAGAAGGTTAAAGGCCAGACTGATGAACAGCAGAAGGCAAGCACAGTAAGGACTGGAGTGTTGGGGGTCGATAGCAATAGGGAGAGTCTTCAACCACATAGAAGAAAGGAAAAGGGAAAGTCAAGATTTCCCTGTCATGGAATAGTGTGTATGGCATTGGGAGAAGCTGATCAAGGTGAAATTACAAAGAAAAACTAAAAGTGGGGAGGCCTTTCCAGAGAAAATTAAAACAGCTCAGGTGGAGGATAGCTGGCTTTTGGACACGGATTTGACCACAGGGAGGGAGAGGCTAAGACCAGTAGGATAGAAAGTGAAGGATTAATCTGCACCAAGACTCATCAGGTAAGACACACAATGAGTGTCTGAAGGCTGAGGCAGAGGCTCTGGGCTCATGATGTCAGTGTGAGGATCATGATGAGGCTGCAAAGCAGGTGGTTGTGAAGGAGTGAGAGAGTTGAGAGGAGAGGAAATTCAGGCACAGAGATGGGGGAACTTAAGAACTTAGAGGAAAAAAGTTCTGATGTGCACATGGGTGTGGAGGATGGAAATGGGAGAGCAGAGGTGATGATCCCTGAAGTGGAGATAGTCAAGAGTCGATTGGACCAGAATCTTCACTGAGTACCCACATTGCAAATGGAATCTCCCAGTATGAAGATGGGACTTATAAAAATGGGAAGGTTATGATGCACATAGAAACCAAATTTCTTTGTAAATTTAGAAAAGTGACACAGTTTAGAAGATGAGAGTGACAAGAAAGGGAAGGAAATAATATAGCCCACATGACAGGGAGCCATCCATAAGGGAATAAGGATATTATTTGGAAGCCAACTCTCCTCTCACTTCTGATTTTTTCTTCCTCATCCCATCCTCAGACTCAGGCTCAGAGATGGTGAAGATGAAGAAGAATCAGCAGACTACACACGACTGTTAAAAAGACTACAAAATTAATGATGTTTTCTTCAGATACTCAGGTACAGGTATAGAAAGAGGAAGTAAAAGGAATTGCTCTGTGATCAGGAGGAGTGTGTAGAGAACTCTGAAGACTGATGGAAAAGCTGGGTGGGAGGACAGCCATGGAAGGATTAAATGAAAGGTGGAACACAAAAGTTCAGTAAGCAGAGGGGCTTGTATTTGGGGCTGTGTCTGGCTGACAAGGATGAGAAACAGGGTGGAATGAACTGACCTCAAGATTCTAGGTGAGCCCCTAGGTAGTCTGAGATCTCAGGCCTTTTCAGAAACCCAATACCTCACAACTCTTAACAGAACATTGGAGGATGTGTGCAGGTGCTGACTGGCCCAGGAGCCCTCCCACACACAAGCTCAGAAGCCAGGGTGGGAGATCCAAGATGGCCAAATAGGAACAGCTCTGGAGTGCAGTTTCCAGAGAGAACAATGCAGAGGGTGAGTGATCACTGCATTTGCAAGTGAGTTATTACTGCCCACAGACCAGGAGATTCCCGGGCTGAAAAGTCACAAGAGTTTCCAGCACAGCTGTTTCAGCTGGTGCCGGGGGTCTCTGCATAAAAACTCATACAAATCTGGGCAGTCATTTCAACTGGTGCCTGGAACGCCTGGGAGACAGAGCCACCCATTCAACTGAAAAAAAGGGGGCTGAAACAGGGAGACAGGTGATCTGGCTTAGCCAGTCGCCCCCCAGCAAAGACCAGCATTCTGAAATACTCTGGATTGAGAGTTTCGCAGCAAGCGCAGCTGGACCTAAGATGGTCTAGCTTGGTGGAAGGAAGGGTGTCAGCATTACCAAGACAGTCCACCACTACTGAGCAGCCCGCCATTACTGAGGCAGTCCGCCATTACCGAGGCAGTCTGCCATTACCGAGGCAGTCTGCCATTACTGAGGCAATCTGCCATTACTGAGGCAATCACCTTTACTGAGGCAGTCCACCATTACCAGGCAGTTCTAACTGTACCTCTGTAAACAAAACTGCAAGGAAGTTCACATAGCAGCTGGGCAGAGCCCATGGCAGCTCAGCAATGCTTCTGCTGGCAGATGGTGACTAGACTACCTCCTTGCTGGGCAGGGCATCTCTGAAAAAAAAGGCAGCAGCACATCAGTAACTTATAAAGCCCCACCTTCCCAAGATCGAGCACCTGGGAAAAAAGGCAGTTATGAATTCCATGGCAGCATACTTAAATGTACCCGCCCAGCAGCTCTAAACAAAACAACAGAGCTCACAGCTCAGCACTTGAGCTCCTATAAGGGACAGACTGTCTCCTCAAGCAGCTCCCCGACCCCCATATATCCAAACAGACACCTCATAAAGGAGAGCTCAGGCTGACATCTGGAAGGCACCCTTCTGGGACAAAGATAATAGAAGAAGAAACTGGCAGCAACCCTTACTGTTCTGCAGCTGCTGCAGGTGATCCCCAGGCAAGCAGGGTCTGGAGTGGACCTCCAGCAGTCCTACAGCAGAGGGATCTGACTGTTAGAAGGAAAACTAAAAAACAGAAAGAAAAAACTTCAACATCAACGAAAAGGACATTCATTCAGAGATTCCATCCAAAAGTCACCAACTACAAAGAACACAGGTAAATAAATCCATGAAGATGGGAAGAAACCAGCGCAAAAAGAATGAAAATGCCAAAACCCAGAATGCCTCCCATCATCCAAGGGATCACAACTTCTCACCAGCAAGGGAACAAAGCTGGATGGAAAATGAATCTGATGAGTTGACAGAAACAGGCTTCAGAAGGTGAGTAATAACAAATTTCTCTGAATTAAAAGAACATGTTCTAACCCAATGCAAAGAAACTAAGAACCTTGAAAAAAGGTTAGATGAAATGCTAATGAGAATAGACAGCTTAGAGAAGAACATAAATGACTTGACAGAGCTGAAAAACACAACACAAGAACTTTATGAAACATACACAAGTTGCAATAAATAGCCGAATTGACTAAGCAGAAGAAAGGATATCAGAGATTGAATATCAACTTAATGAAAAAAAAGGAGAAGGCAAGATTAGAGAAAAAAGAGTGAAAGAAATGAACAAAGCCTCCAGGAAATATGGGATTATGTGAAAAGACCTAATCTACGTTTGACAGGTGTACCTGAATGTGATGTAGAGAATGAATCCAAGCTGGAAAACACTCTTCAGGATATTATCCAGGAGAACTTCCCCAACCTATCATGACAGGCCAATATTCAAGTCCAGGAAATACAGAGAACACCACAAAGATATTCCTCAAGAAGAGCAACCCCAAGGCACATAATTGTCAGATTCACCAGGGTTGAAATGAAGGACAAAATGCTAAGGGCAGCCAGACAGAAAGGTCTGGTTACCCACAAAGGGAAGCCTATCAGACTCACAGCAGATCTCTTGGCAGAAACCCTACAAGCCAGAAGAGAGTGGGGGCCAATATTCAACATCCTTAAAGAAAAGAACTTTCAACCTAGAATGTCATATCCAGCCAAACTAAGCTTCATAAGTGAAGGAGAAATAAAAATCTTTATGAACAAGCAAGTACTCAGAGATTTCATCACCACCAGGCCTGCCTTATAAGAGATCCTGAAAGAAGCACTAAACATAGAAAGGAACAACAAGGACCAGCCACTCCAAAAACATACGAAATGTTAAAGACCATCAACACAATGAAGCGACTGTGTCAACTAATGGGAAAAACAACCTGTTAACATCAAAATGGCAGGATCAAATTCACACATAACAATATTAACCTTAAATATAAATGGACTAAATGACCCAATCAAAAGACACAGACTGGCAAATTGGATAAAAAGTCAAAACCCATTGACGTGCTATATTCAGGAAACTCATCTCACATGCAGGGACACACATAGGCTCAAAATAAAGGGATGGAGGAAGACTTACCAAGCAGATGGAGTGCAAAAAAAAGCAGGAGTTGCAATCCTAGTCTCTGATAAAATAGACTTTAAACCAACAAAGATCAAAAGAGACAAAGAAGGCATTACATAATGGTAAAAAGATCAATTAAACAAGAGGAGCTAACGATCCTAAATATATATGCCCCTAATACAGGAGCACCTGGATACATAAAGCAAGTTCTTAATGACCTATAAAGAGACTTAGACTCCCACACAATAATAGTGGGAGACTTTAACACCCCATTGTCAATATCAGACAGATCAATGAGACAGAAAATTAACAAGGATATCCAGGACTTGAACTCAGATCTGGACCAAGCAGACCTAATAGACATCTACAGGACTCTCCACTCCAAATCCATATAATATACTTCTCAGCACCACATTAAACCTACTCTAAAATCGATCACATAATTGGAAGTAAGTCACTCCTCGACAAATGTAAAACAACGGAAATCATAACAGTCTCTCAGACCACAGTGCAATCAAATTAGAACTCAAGATTAGGAAAATAACTCAGAACCACCCAGCTTCATGGAAACTGAACAACTGGCTCTTGAGTGTTCACTGGATAAACAATGAAATGAAGGAAGAAATAAAGATGTTCTTCAAAACCAATGAGAACGAAGACACAACATACCAGAATCTCTGGGACACATTTAAAGCAGTGTTTAGAGGGAAATTTATAGCAATAAATGCCCATATGAGAAGAAAGAAATGATCTAAAATTGATACCCCACCATCGAAATCGAAAGAGCTAGAGGAGCAAGATCAAAAAAACTCAAAAGCTAGCAGAAGACAAGAAATAACTAAAATCAGAGCAAAACTGAAAGAGATAGAGACACAAAAAACCCTTCAAAAAATCAATAAATCCAGGAGATGGTTTTTTGAAAAGATTAACAAAATAGACAGATCACTAGCCAGATTAATAAAAAAGAAAAGAGAGAAGAATCAAATAAATGCAGTAAAAAACGATAAAGGGGATATCATCACAGATTCCACAGAAATACAAACTACCATCAGAGATTAAATACAAACAACTCTATGCATATAAATCAGTAAACCTGGAAGAAATTGATAAATTCCTGGACACTTGCAACTTCCCAAGCCTAAACAAGGAAGAAGTTGAAACCCTGCATAGACCGATAACAAGGGCTGGAATTGAGGCAGCAATTAATAGCCTACCAACCAAAAAAAGCCCCATGTCCAGATCAGTTCACAGCAGAATTCTACCAAATGTACAAAAAGGAGCTAGTACCACTTCTTCTGAAACTATTCCAAACGATACAATATGAGGAAATCCTTCCCAAATCATTTTATGAGACAAACATTATCCTGATACCAAAACCTGGCAGAGACTTAACAAAAAAAGAAAACTTCAGGCCAATATCCATGATGAACATGGATGCAAAAATCTTCAATAAAATACTGGCACATCAAACTGATTGCAACAGCATATCCAAAAGCATATCCATCACTATCAAGGAGGCTTCATCCCGGGATGCAAGGCTGGTCCAACATATGCAAATCTATAAACCTAATCCACCACATAAACAGAACCAAAAACAAAAACCACAATTATCTCAACAGATGCAGAGAAGGCCTTGGACAAAATTCAACAGCCCTTTATGCTAAAATCTCTCAATAAACTAGGTATCAATGGAACGTATCTCAAAATAATAAAAGCTATTTATGACAAACCCAAAGCCAAAATCACACTGAATGGGCAAAAACTGGAAGCATTCCCTTTGAAATCTGGCACTAGACAAGGATGCCCTCTCTCATCACTCCTACTCAATACAGTATTGGAAGTTCTAGCCAGAGCAATCAGGCAAGAAAAAGAAATAAAGCGTATTCAATTAGGAAAGGAGAAAGCCAAATTGTCTGTATTTGCAGACATGATTGTATATTTAGAAGACTCCATCGTCTCAGCCCAAAATCTCCTTAAACTGACAAGGAACTTCAGCAAAGTCTCAGGAAACAAAATCAATGTGCAGAAATCACAAGCATTCCTATACACCAATAGCAGACTAAAAGAAAGCCAAATCAAGAGGGAACTCCCATTCAAAATTGCTGCAAAGAGAATAAAAGGACCTCTTCAAGGAGAACTGTGAACCACTGCTCAAGGAAATAAGAGAGGACACAAACAATGAAAAAACATTTCATGCTCATGGTTAGGAAGAATTAATATTGTGAAAGTGGCCATACTACCCAAAGTAGTTTATAGATTCAACACTATCCCATCAAGTTACCTATGGCCCTCTTCACAGAACTGGATAAAACCACCTTAAACTTCATATAGAACCAAAACAGAGCCCGCATAACCAAGTGAATTCTAATCAGAACAAACAAGCTGGAGGCATCATGCTGCCTGACTTCAAACTATACTGCAAGATTACAGTAATCAAAACAGCATTGTACTGGTACCAAAACAGAGATATAGACCAATAGAACAGAACAGAGGCCTTGGAGGCAATGCCACACATCTACAACCATCTGATCTTTGACAAACCTGACAAAAACAAGCAATGGGGAAAGAATTCCCTGTTTAATAAATGGTGTTGGGAAAACTGACTAGCTATGAGCAGAAAGCAGAAATTGGACCTCTTCCTGACACCTTACACTAAAATTAACTTCAGATAGATTAAAGACTTAAACATAAGACCTAACACCATAAAAACCCTAGAAGAAAATCTAGGCAAAACCATTCAGGACATAGGCATAGGCAAGGACTTCATGACTAAAACACCAAAAGCGTTGGCAACAAAAGCCATAATAGACAAACTGGATCTAGTTAAACTCCAGAACTTCTGTACAGCAAAAGAAACAATCATTAGTGTGAACTGGTAACCAACAGAATGGGAAAATATTTTTTCAATCTACCCATCTGATAAAGGGCTAATATCCATAATCTACTAAGAACTGAAACAGATTTACAAGAAAAAAAACAAACAAACCCATTCAAAAGTGGGCAAGGGACATGAACAGATACTTTTCAAAAGAAGACATATATTAGGCCAACGAACTCATGAAAAAATGCTCATCATCACTGGTCATTAGAGAAATGCAAACCAAAACCACATTGAGATACCATCTCACGCCAGTTAGAATGGCGATCATTAAAAAATCTGGAGACAACAGATGCTGGAGAGGATGTGGAGAAATAGGAACACTTTTACACTGTTGGTGGGAGTGTAAATTAGTTCAACCATTGTGGAAGACAGTGTGGTGATTCCTCCAGGACCTAGAAATAGAAATTCCATTTGACTCAACAACCTCATTTACCAGGTATATATCCAAAGGATTATAAATTGTTCTATTATAAGGACACATGCACACATATGTTCATTGCAGCACTGTTTACAATAGCAAAGACCTGGAACCAACCCAAATGCTCATCAATGACAGACTGGACAAGGAAAATGTGGCACATGTACACCATGGAATACTATACAGCCATAAAAAAACGATGAGTTCGTGTCCTTTGGAGGGACATGGATGAATCTGGAAACCATCATTCTCAGCAAACTGACACAAAAACAGAAAATCAAACACAGTATGTTCTCACTCACAGGTGGGTGTTGAACAATGAGAACACATGGACACATGGAGGGGAACATCACACACTGGGGTCTGTTGGGGGGACTAGAGGAGGGACAGTGGGGAGGTAGGGAGGTTTGGGAGGGATAACATCGGGAGAAATGCCAGATATAGGTGATGGAGGGATGGAGGCAGCAAACCACGTTCCCATGTATGTACCTATGCAACAATCCTGGATGACCAGCACATGTACCCCAGAACCTAAAGTACAATAAAAAAATATATATATATGTGTGTATATATATATATAAAAGAAGTCAGGGCTTTCAATGTTCTGCTGGAGATTATGAGTTTGGAGGTGCCATAGTCGCTTTTGTCCACTTGTGTAGATTGTAGCTTCTGGACACCCACGAGGCAGTGATCTTCAGCTAGCAAGTGGCCTGTCACCATCGAATCTGAGGTGTGGTGGCCTGAGGTCAGCTCTCAGTTTTCAAAGGCCTGATGAAACATAATTCTGACTGTGTTTTGACATTGTTCTCAGATTACCTAATGGCATAAATAAACTCTCTTCTTGCTCCTTTACCTTAACTCTACTTTATTCATTTCTTATTTCCACATTTGTGACATTATTGACGACCCTGAAAAACTAGTAACAACCTAAATGCCAAACAGCAGGAGAATAGTTAATAAATTGTAGCACATATGAGATTCAGAATACCAAAAAGCAGTTTTAAAAATGGGGCAAACTTGTATGTACTATTGTGGAAGGATCACTATGATGCTTATTGGGTAGAAAAAGGATTTCATGACGTAGCTAGAGGAGACTCCGTTTTTGGAAGGAGAGGAGGGAGGGAGGGAGAGAGGGAGAATTTACTGTGTGTATACAAGCATGTGTGTTTTGTAAGTAGAGAAGATTTTTGAAATGATACCCAGTTGATAACTCCAGCTACCTCCAAGTGTGAGCCTCGGGATGGTGGGTGGGTAGAGAGGAAAAACTTTACAACTTACACTATACATTTCTGTGATTACTGAATTTTTTACAACTATTGTTATTTATTGTGTTAGTAATTAAAAACAATTCTATAAATGATTATTTAGATCGGATCTTTACAAACTCTAGTCACACTCAAGTTTTATTAACTTTGGATTTGGGCATAATATAAGCAAGCAGAAATGTTTATTTACTCACTGAAAGCACATTGTTTGGAAGAGCTAGGAGCAAGGATGATGAAAGCAATTTGCAGAATCACTCAGCAGAAACTGGAGAATGTTGTCAATGAGTTGGAAAATTGTTCTGAACAATGCGTAATGCGTTAGTCACTGGGCTGAAGCTGGGAAATTCGAACTGCCTTGCTTTTGTATGCCATTTACTATCTTCTGATTATGAGCAAGAACTGAAATTATTAGAGTTTAAAGTTACATAAGCAGGCAATTTTCTCATTTTAAATGAAAAATTTCAAAGTCATATACAAATAATTGCAGGTATTGAAGTGTTGCATCTGAAATCTATACTATAAATATTTTAAAATTGAATCCAATTTAATTTTAAAATACTGAAAGGTGAAGTTTTTATAATTTACATATTTGATTTGTTTTTATAATTTTCCACCCAAAGGTTAGATGAGCAACCTTTCCACTCAATTACTCAAAACTCCATCAGAGTTGACACCAATGACTTCATCTTATATTAGCTTCCTATCTAAATATACCAATGAAAAAATTATTGCTAATAACCTCAATGTTTAAACAGCTTTTTGTACAAATACAATTCCCCAAACAGTGTAAATGAGCTGCACTTGGAAATTTGTTCCTTGACGTTACTTTCCAAAATCAAGAATACTTCACTAACACCCCTGGCCCAGGTCTCAAAGAAAAGCACAAAGATTGGCAGTAGAAGAGGTTTATCCTCACAGTCTGTCTCTTACACCCTCTCCCACAGTCCCATTCGGTCCAGGACGCTGGTTCTGCCTCTCCGGGGTTGCTCTCCCACCCCACCCTACCAGGTCTGAATTCTCCCAGTGTCTCTACAGGTTTCTTCTCCTTGATTTCAGTTCTCTCCTTTCAAAGCTGAAGAAACCAACTTCCTAAGAGCTATGCTACCAGCCAGGACCGAATGGTTATTTTGTGGCCAATTTATTGCTAGATAGAAAGAGTTTATCTTCATTATCAAGATATTTCTGGAACATATCAGTGATATTAAAAACATGATTATATTAAAAATGTAGTACATTCAGATTATATACACTATTAGATGACCACAAAATAATATGATAAATTGCAGCCTCTTGGTATCTGCCTGGTTTTTAAACCAAGGCTTAAACATTCATTTATTTGTTCAGCAAATATTGAATGCTATTATATGCCAGGCACTGTTCAGATGCTGGGAAGAACAGGGAACAAAATGGTCATTGGTGAGTTTTGAGGACAGAATTGAGATGATTTAAATCATCACGTTAAAGGAGCTTTCGAGTTGCTGTGTTGAGAAGAGACCGTGAGGCAGGGTGGGAGTCAGGCAAAGGCGGAAGCAGGAAAACAAGTTAGGAGGCTGTTGCAGTAAACAGAAGCAAGCATGGTGGCAGAGACCAGCAGAGCAGTGCTGGAATCAAGGAAGAGCCAACAGGATTTGCTAATGCCCTGGATGTGAATATAAGACAAAGGAAAGGAGCAGGGTCTAACTGCAAAATATTTGGCTTCAGCCACTGAAAGAATGAAGTTGCGATTAACTGAAATGGGAAAAAAAAACACACACAGAAAAATAAGAATTGAGGGATAAACTCTGGAAATCAGTTTGGGGCACACTGTTTCAAAACTCTATAAGGCATTCAAGAGTGATACTGATAAGCATGGTCGGGAGCAGGAATGGGGAGTTTAGTAGAAATACTGGGTTGAATGTTTTCTAACTTTGATTTTGAAGCGAAGAGGCTGATGATAGCTAGTCACTACAAAGCCTATGAGAAAGTATTTCTCCCTAGGGTGTTAGTAGCTATTACATTACCTTGACTCAACCAGAATTTATTTAGGTGTTAGGTACTATAACAGTTTCTGAGTGTATAACGATAACAGTTCTTCTTCTTCAACTAAATCTAGAAGAAGAGAAAGAAAATAAACACCACCAACAAAAACCTCAAATACTATAAATGCTGCAAGAGTATGCCTAAGGTGCTAGTGAAAAAACACAGACGCAGATGTCATGAGCCATACCTAGGAAGGCCAGCAGTTGTGTTTGAGCCAGCGTCTTCAGAGTTACGTAAGAGTTTTACAGACATCCAAGGGTGGGTTGGCCAGTTCAGCAAAGAAAACGGGCACAAGTACACCAAGGCAGGAAAGAGCAGAGCTATGCTGTCATCCACATGGTGCCTTGTGGCCTAAGCCCAGGCTATGTGTAGGGGAAGGCAGCTGCTAAGGGCTGGGATGAAGGGAAAGTTGTGGGTGTGGTGTGCGGGCGGTAAGATGTACTGGGTTGCTACGCTACCTCATTAAGGAAGAAAAAACAAACATAGGCAGATGAGTAGACTTACACCCTCACGCTCTATGGGGCCCTGCTGTGCTCTGTTGAGATGCAGTTAATCTCCTAGCGGCAAAGGAGATGGCCCTGCTGTCAGGGAGGGAGGAGCAGGTGCCAGGAGCTGGCATTAGATTGAAAACACTTTCAAGTGTGCCCTCGAGTGGGTTCTCTAGAGTCCCTATAGATGTGAGCCAGCGGCTGCGGGGGCCAGGCAGTGAAAGCCCGGTGCATTGGTGGAAGACCTGGCCTCTTTCTGAGAGGATGGAGGGCCACTGGCAAGCTTTAATTTGGAAAGTGTATGATGAGCTTGTCCTAAAGTGTTACTTCTTCCCTGGAGACTTTGACAGAGATTGTGCTTTGACTTACAGAGATTCATCTCATTTGGCAAAAATACAGAACTGGATCACAAGCTTGTGCAGAGAACATTGGTGCAGATGTATCTCAGATCGTATCCTGTGAAGGGCCAACTACCCTGGCCTGAAAATGTGTGATTTCTGCCCATCTTAATCTCCTCGAGTAACCAGAAAAAAAAAATACTTTTACTTGGGATATTCCAGAAATGTCTGCAAACACTCATCAGATTTGAACAAACAGTTAAGATTTAAACAAACACTATATAAAAAATCATGTATTGTCCTGTTCAATATAGTACAGCGAAAAAAATTAAAAATAAAGGATCATGAATTTAAACTAAGTTCTTATTTCAAAATAACATGTACATGATTTTTTTGTCAATTGAAAATAAATAAAATTATGTTAATTGTGCTGTGCGTGTTGGCACCGAGGGAAAAAGGAAAAATCTGAGGTTATAAAAGAGGATATGCTCCCTCAGCTGTGCTCCCCAGGAACCTTTCTTCATTGATAGATTTAGGCATCTGTCCCTATTTGTGATGTAAGTTGTGTGGTGTGCCCAATAGTGTATGTAACAAGACACCTAAGGGTGGACTGTGCACTTGTGATTATAGCATGTCTCCAAAAGTATTTATAGGATGATGACGATGTTGTGATGATTTTTTAGAGGAAGACAGGTCTTTCTCAGACTACTGTTCCACTACTGGCTTTTAGGGTATGGAGGGTGAATAATGCAGCTCATCGCCACTCTTTCCTGTCTATTCCTCCCCTTCCTGCCCTCCAGAAAACAGCTAAACGACTTCTATCCTCTTGTACATGATTTAAGAAATAACCAGCTGGAATTTCGACTTAGTTGTTTTGTTATTTTGGAAGAAGGGGAAGGTGAAAAGAAACTAGTTTACATATACAAAGGCCACACACGCGTGCAAACACACACACACACACACACACACACACACACTGGGTTGTGTGTACTTTTCTTGTGCCTTAAAATCTGGACAACATTGGCTCAGATCTCCCAATTCCACAATCTATGGAAAGTTCAGTGCCCTTGCCAAGAGCGATCTGAATTTCCAAGGATGTTAGGTGAACAGGGTTGCTGCTTCCGCTAGACTGTTTTGCTCAGGGTGTCACTGCCTTGCATGTGATGAACCTGATCCACATGATGGGAAACCTGCTGTGGATCGCCCCCACGTTCAAAGAGTAACCAGACACGCCACTCACCCCACATCTTAGGATGTGAAGTTGACTTTACTGAAGGTTTGGGGGAGATGACTGAAAGTTTATATCACAGCAACTCACACAACTTTAAAGCTAAATAATCTTCACCTCTCTCCTTCAAAGTCCCTTGGCATCTGTATTTTGTTGCTCTTTCATTTCATCTTTCTTTCTCCTCTCTTCCTCCTTCCCAGAAGCTTAAAAAATTAAAATTTTTAAAAATATGATGAATTACCCACTGTATTATACAGAACAGTTAAGCTATCTCCATTTCCTACTCTGAAACTCAGCGCTACTACACTGCTTATAGAAGATTCAAGGAATTTGACGCCCAGGGTCGATGGGCCTGACCTTTCTTGGCGAAATCCTTGAACCAGGACTGAGAACAGTCCATAGTTCTGCCTGGCAAGATCACAGCTGATTGCTATGTTGCTCTCTGTATTTTCTCATAATTTTCAAATTGTTGCCCATATTTTTTATGCAGGCAAAAGTAAACAATCAAATGCTTTTAAAATGTTCTGCAAAAATAAACCCAGGCTCTTGTGGAAAATAGTTTCTTGGAGGACATATATAAAGGAAGTTTGATGGTGAAGTGGATGCTAACAGCAGTGAGTCCCCCAAACTTTTCCTGTAAAGGGCCAGAGAGTAAATATTTTAGACATTGTAGACCAAACAGTCTCTGTCACAAATATTCAACTCTGCCATTGTTGCCAGAAAGCAGCCAGCAACAATACACAAACCAGTGAGGCTGGCTGTGTTCTAATAAAACTTTATTTACAAAACTAGGAGTAAGCCTGATGATTGTGCCCATGAGCTGTAGCTTGCCAACCCCTGTTAAGAGAAGTGTCAAATGTCGTCAAGCTATATATGTGCTTGATGGGAGCTTGAGTGACTCTCACAAAGGGGAAAGTTAAAATGATGTGGTAAAGCCATTATATAGCTTTCATAAAATTTAATTGTTTCTCTTTTTAGTATCTTTTAGAGAAAGTTTATTTGTTTTTATGTTTGTTAGTTCTTGGATGTTTTGTTTTTTTGGTTTTTTTTGTGTTTGTTTTTTTGAGTCTTGTTCTATAGCCCAGGCTGGAGTGCAGTGGCACGATCTCGGCTGTCTCCAACCTCCTGCCTCCTGAGTAGCTGGGATTACAGGAGCCTGCCATGACACTCAGCTAATTTTTTGTATTTTTAGTAGAGATGGGGTTTCACTATGTTGGCCAGGCTGGTCTCGAACTCCTGGCCTCAAGCTATCCGCCGGCCTCAGCCTCCCAAAATGCTGGGATTACAGGTGTGAGCCACATGCCTGGCTCAAAAGTTTACAAAGAAAAATGATTCAGCTCTTTAAAAAACTAAGTTTTAAAAGGAATTGGAAGGCTAAGGTGCTAGGTTCAAAGAAAAAGTAAGTTAGATTAGAGAAAAATACATCTGTCTGGTGAAGGAAAATTTTCTGGTTAGGGGAGAGGCAACATTACGCAAAGAACTGCTGGCCATGGTCTCAGGAACCCTGAGGACACGTCTGGCCTCTGGCAGGAACTTTCTGATGTTCAAATCAGTTAACCTCTCAGGAGTGCCAGGTTCTTTCTGATAAATAATAATGTTACATTAGATGAGGCCAATGCCTTTCCAGCTCTAGTATTCCATTAAAGGTTACCTCAGAATCTCATAGAGAACTAGGAGCAGACACAAGAATCTATTTTTCTTCTTTTCCCTCTGAAGATTTAGTAAATCTATTGAGTGCTTCCCACCAGCCAGGTGGTTGCCCTACATTATCTTACTTCATTGCTCTCTTCCCTGGACATATCCAGTTGACCCTAGAGGTTGGGCATCATTATCTTGATCTTTTAATAAAGAACACAGGCTTCTCAATAGTCAAATGACTCACTCGTGGTTTTATAAATAGTAAGAGTTAGAACTGAGAGGCTGACTCTAGGCCCAGCATTTTAGGCTATAGCACTAATTTCCTTTCATCATAGATACATACCCTCCTTTTTGACAGGAAAAGAAAAAACTGGATACTGAAAAACAAATGGGAACTTTCTTCTGAGAGTTAGTACATGTGGGAGAAGTCGGAAGGAAGTTTGCAAAGTACATATTGGAGGTTAAACTATTGAGGGAAACCTTCGACAGCAACAGTAGATTTGACATGAGTTAAAGGCAATTTTCTACATAGGCCTAAAAAATAAAAACTAGGTTAGGTTGGGAGAGATGGTTGTTGAAAAAGAGTGTGAAGGAGGATCCAGATGTCAATTCCAATCTGTACCTGGGGATCCAAACAGAAAAAATTCCTCCAAAAGAGAGAGAACTGCATCTTGGAAGTTTATTTCCCCAATGAGAGATAGTCTGGCTACATTTGTGGCTAGGCTTTACGAGAAAAAGGACAGTACACCTGGAGGCAAACTAGGATTTTCTGAAGGAGGAACAAATTCCACATCCTTTTCCTACTGCCTTCTGACCTCTGGTTAGTCCTGTATTGAAGACCAATAGATTATTTTAGACCTCACAGAGGCAGGGCAGAGGGAAGGAGGGTGGTGCCTCACCCACAGAGGGAAGTCATTATCATCTTTGAAGATGAGTTTAGACACAGCAGTAGCCAGTGATCACCTTTTGCTTTCAATTACTACCTTTCTGAGTAAAAGAAATGGTAGTATCTTGGAAAAGAGATCCAAGATGGCCCATTAGGAGCAGCTGAGGATTGCAGCTCCCAGTGAAAGCGTGGAGGGGAAGTTCACATGGCAGCTGGGCGGAGCCCACACCAGCTCAGCAAAGCGTCTGCAGGCAGTGAGTAGGCTGCCTCATCGCTGGGTAAGGCAGCCCTGAGAAAAAGGCAGCAGCCCAAGGGAAACTCATAAATAAAGCCCTAACTCCCCGGGACAGAGCACCTGGGGGAAAAAAACGGGTTTATGAGTTCTGCTGCAGCAGACTTAAAAGTACCTGCCCAGCAACTCTGAATGAGCAACGGAACTCACAGCTCAGCACTCTGTCACCTCAAGCAGTTCCCTGACCCCCGTATATCCAACGAGTCACCTCAAAAAGGAGAGCTCAGACTGACATCTGGCAGGTAATCTTCTGGGACAAAGATAG
>PVKV010011948.1:0-67999 GCA_004027835.1 Alouatta palliata
ATGATGATGTAATGGCGGTGAGGTGACGGTGATGGAGGCGATGATGTAATGGCAATGAGGTGACAGTGATGAAGGCAATGATGATGTAATGGCGGTGAGGTGATGGTGATGGAGGCGATGATGATGACGGTGATGAAGGCGATGATGATGTAATGGCGATGAGGTGATGGTGGTGATGGTGATGGTTGTGATGGTGGTGACAGTCACGGTGACGATGACAACTAACACCTACAAAGTGTTCATTAGGTGCCAGGGCCTTTTCAAGGAGTTTTCCTTCATTGGCTTATTTAATCTTCCTAACAATCCCACAAGGAAGGTGCTCAAGTCCCTACTTCACAGATGAAGCCAGAGGTACAGAGGCATTATTCCACTTGCCAAAGGCCACACAGCACAGTGTTGGGGCTTGCCTTCGTGTGCCCAGCTAGCCTGGGCACTGAGTCTGTGCACTGAGTCACTGCAGGACTGTGCACCTCTCACTGATGGTGGCATTTGATATTTAACATGTTGGTGATTTAATGCCCCACCTATACTGTAAGTTCTTGAGCAAAAGGTAGTCACTCCTAACGACTTTTACAGCTGCCCCTTGAACATTCTTGAGTATAAAAGAGGACGTTAATAAATACCTGTTGACATCGCCCTTGTGCGGTCAGTCACAGTGGAGGTGGCTTTCAGTTGTCCAGTCATCATACACATTCTCCACAGCAGCTTTATGACATGACAGTGTTAAGGGCTTTGGAAGGAATGAACCAGACACATGCCCTGCTCTCAGGAGACTCGGAGTCTAGGTCAGAGCCCGGATTAGACCCGAACCACGTGGGAGGCTTGCAAGACAGATCGCTGGGCTCCTCCTCCAGTTTCTGATTCAGCAGGTCTGGGGTTTGGGCAGAGAATGTGCATTTCTTTCGGGGCCCCGGATGCTGCGGATGGTGCTTTGAGAACCACTGGTCTAGATAAAGCAATGGCAGTGCGGTAACAAATGACTTTATGTCTTCAGAAACCCACAGCCATCTCTAAGCTGGCCAGCAGCTGGAAGTGCCTGTGCTCGCCACAGCCACTCACAGCGCCCTGCGTCGAGCGGGACGCCTGCTTCCTAACTGCCGGCAGGGCGTGGCAGGAAGAGCAAGGGCTGGAATCGCACACAATCTGCCTCTGCCCTCTCTGGGCTGTGTGTTCCCAGGGAAGCGGCCTGACTTCTCTGAGCTCCCACTTCTTCACCTTTGAAATGAAGGAAACAAGATTCATTCACTCATTTATGCTATGCTAGTTTATTGAGGGTCCACTATGTACCAGGCACAGAACATGCAATAGTGAACAAAACAGATTAGAAAAATCCCTGCCCCTGTGCTGTTTGCCTTCCAGTGGGAGCAGAAGGGCCAGGAAAATAAATGAGTAAAGGCATCTGCTGTATTCAGAGGTAGGGAGTGCTGTGGAGACAGCAGAGGAGGGAGGGAGGTGGAGGGATTTGTAATTTTAGTTGGATGTTTGGGGAAAGCTTCTCTGAGAAGAGGCCATTTGAGTAGCGACCTGAAGTGGGTGAGGAAGCGTGCCATGTGGGTATTCATGGAAGAGAGTGCCAGGCAGAGGCAGCAGCAGGTTGCTGCCTTGCAGAGGCCCTGAGGTGGGTGGTGGCAGCGAGGTCAGAAAGTGACTGAGCCAGGGAGGGAGGAGAGGCCAGGCCATGCAGAGCCTTTATGGCGTCTGGTCTAACTCTGAGACGGAAAGTCATTAAAAGGTGATACACAGAATGACAGTTCATGACTTATTTTTTGGTGTTGTGACTTCTAGCCACTGTGTTGAGAGCTTAGTAATGGGGAGTAAGAACAGACTAGGAAAAACCCACTGAGAGGCTGTTCTTATAGCCCAGCGAGGGATGGTGATGAGTCAGGCCAGGGTTGTAGCAGTAGCTGTGGAGAAGGGGTTTAGGCTCTGTATGTCCTGAAGTCAGAGTCCACAGGACAAAGAGAACAGAGGAAGGAGGGCGACAGGTGTGTGGCCTGAGCAGCGGGAGGCTGGAATTGCCATCGGCTGTTGTGGGAGGGCTGACAGGAAGGCTGGGAGCCCAGTTTCATTCTGGATATGCTTGTGGTGCCTCTGAGACCTCCACAGGACAGGCTGGGTGGGCGGTGGGGGTGAGCGTGGACCTTGGAGGAGGCATCTGGGATGGAGATGGAACTTTTGGAGTTATGTAAAATCAATTCTTAAGACAGAAGTGACCTGAGCGTGAGCTTGGAAACCATCACTGGAGGGGTGGGGCCCCTGGGTGGTCTTCAGCTCACAGATCCACACCCCGCCCCCGTTATGTTCCCACCTGACTCTCAGCACACCCCTGTGTGACCTGGGACCACGGGGCATTTCAGTTTATGACCCAGAGGCTGCCACCCTTGAGCTAGTTTCTTTTGTATGTGACACACACACACTGCTCTGTCCAGGACCTGCCCGTCTTGGAAACCATCACCTCTAGTGCCTGGCCCATGAATATGAGCAGGTGAAGGGCAGGATGAGGGTGTAGCCACGAGGCCCCTGCCTCAGTGCATAGTGCATGGGTGGCACTGAAAATATCTGGAGCCAAGATAGGAGATGTTTTAATGTGATATAAATGTTTTGAGACAGAGTCTCGCTCTGTCTCCCAGGCTGGAGTGCAGTGGCGTGATCTTGGCTCATTGCAACCTTCACCCCCCACCCCAGGTTCAAACAATTCTCCCTCCTCAGCCTCTTGAGTAGGGGGATTACAGGTTCTTGTCACCATGCCTGGCTAATTTTTGTACTTTTAGTAGAGAAGACAGAGTTTCACCATGTTGGCCAGGCTGGTCTTGAACTCCTGACCTCAAGTGATGTGCCTGCCCCGGCCCCACAAAGTGCTGGGATCAGAAGCCTGAGCCACTGCACCCAGCCTTGATGCAATATTTAAAATACCAAAATCAATGCAAACGGGCCCTGACGAAGAAAATCTCAAACTTTTAAATAAAGGTGGTATATTAGTCTGTTCTTACGCTGCTAATAAAGACATACCTGGGACTGGGTAACTTGGAAAGAGGTTTAATGAACTCACAGTTCCACATGGCTGTGGGGGTCTCACAGTCATGGTGGAAAGTAAAGTGGACGCAAGACATGTCTTACCTGGCAGCAGGCAAGAGCGCTTTTACAAAACATCAGACCCCGTGAGACTGACTCACTACCACAAGAACAGCATGGGGGAAACCGCACCATGGTTCAGTTCTCTCCACCTCCCCTGCGCTTGACACATAGGGATGATTACAGAGGTGAGATTTGGGTGGGGACACCAGAGCCACACCATATAAGGCAGGGTCAATATTACTTTTTTTTTTTATTATTTTTTTTAACAGAGTCTGGCTCTGTCACCCAGGCTGGAATGCAGTGATGCGATCTTGGCTCACTGCAGCCTCCACCTCCTGAGTTCAAGCGATTCTCCTGCCTCAGCCTCCTGAGTAGCTGGGATCACAGGCAGCCGCCACTATTAGCCCGGCTATTTTTTTTTTTTTTTTTTTTTGGCTTTTTGGTAGAGACAGGGTTTCACCATGTTTTCCAGGCTGGTCTCGAACTCCTGATCTCAGGTGATCCACCTGCCTTGGCCTCCCAGAGTGAATATTACTAATTTTGAATTTGGCTCCAGGCTGTGAGCTGTACTGATCTGGTCTTTATTAAGTGTTGATTTTATCTCCCTCTAGCTCTGCTTCCTGTTTTGTGGTTGGGGAACTGTTGGACTCTTCACCATTGCTTCTGGTCTGATGGTGAACATGCCCATCACTGGGTCCATTCATCTAGTATTTGTTGACTGGGCACTAGTGTGAGGCCTTAGTACCCAGGACAGACAAGGCGCTTTGACTCAATGAGCTTGTGCTCGATGGGGAGGTGTGCTGGAGGTCCCTGAGACCACCTCCAGGTTTGCTGATGCTCTCAGGTCTCACAGGTCTCAGCACACAGTTGTACTCACAGCTATGAGGGTTTTACTCTGGCAAAAGATTACAAGCAAACCGGCAAAGGGAAGAAGTGCATGGGGCCAGGTCCAGAGGAGACCAGGCACAAGCTGCCCAGAGCCGCTCCCAGTGGGGTCGTAGGGGACGTGCCTCATTCTGCCAGCAATCAGCTGTGACAATAGGTGTGAGACGTCATCTACCGGGGAAGCTCATTAGAGTCAGGGTCCAGGCGTTTTACTGCAGGCTGGTCACGTGGGCACCCACTGCCCAGGCTTTCATAAGGAAAGCAGGCATCTAGTCCAACCCACATCAACAGACAAGGCACTGGGAACCTCTTACTAGCCAGGGAATGGGGTAGGCCCTCCTGATTTGAGATTGCACAACCAGGCGGGCTTGCAATCAGCCCTTCCCAGAAGAAGGGCTCAGACCTGCTGTGTGAGCTCTTCTCTGCACCAGGAGACTGAGAACACAGGTGAAGCAATGGGTTCCACTGTCCCACCCCTTCTGCACAACTCCGCTATCCAGACAGCTCAGAAAACCAAGAGATGCTGAAAAATAACTGACTTGGCATTGAAATCTCAACCTATGATGTGAGACAACTTCTCATCTTGTTTAATCCCACTTGATTTGTATTTACGTATTTCACAGAAGAACTATGAATATATTTAGTAATGAAAGACGGTGTCAGACACTGCTGGGAGCATGAGATATGTTTGGTCTGCATCTTACAAATCCAAGCCATTTTGAATTTCTGCACATGTTCAGCCCTAGGGCCCCAGGCGAGGACCCGTGGGCCTGTGACTTCAGAGTGAGGCATGCATTGGAAGGCACAGCTAAGGGTGGAGAGGGAGTAGGGCAATGGAATTGGTTGCTGGGTAGTGAGGGGGTCTCTCTGAGAAGGGGGCATTTGTGAGCAGAATGCCAAGGCATGAGCCACCATGAAGATCCAAAGGAAGCATTTTCGGACAGAGGGGCCCACAGTGCAAAGGCTCCAAGGCTGGAGTGAGTTTTTTATGATCGAGAAACAGAATACAGGTGTGTACAGCTGGGGTCTGAGAACAGGCTGTGCATGGCTGGAGACGAAGCTGGTGAGGTTGGGCAGGTGAGGCAGGGCAAAGCTGCGGGAGGTCTTGGATGTCAGGCAGGTGTGTACTTTGTACTCCTGGCAGCCAGGAGCCATGATGGATTCTTGTGCAGAGCAGCAACCATCCAGAGTGATGCTTGAGAAAGACGGTTCTGGAGACGGGGTGGGGGGCAGAGGCACTGGGTGGACCCAAGGCCAGTGAAAGCAGAGAACAGGAAGGCTCAGAAGGAAATGGATGGAATCCTCTGAGCTTCTGCCCCAGCTATGGCCCTAATCCAGACCTAGACATCAGCTCCCAAGCCTGTACTACCTTTATTTTCCTGGAATCTCTGAATCCTGTGAATAATGTGCCACAGTGTGCTGCTGAGTGACAATGGCTTAATGCGAAAGCATCCAGCTGACATTTGCCTTTCAGAGAAGATATGTTTCCCCCCAGCTTTGTTGAGGTATACTTGACAAGTAAAAACCACAGCTGTGTAAGATGTAGGGCAGGATGTTTGATGCATGTGTACGCTGTGAAATGACCACCACTGTCAAGCTAGTCAGTGTATAGTTACCAGTATACCACATAGGTTACATTACGTGTGTAAGTACTGTTTCATGTGATCACCATTATTCAAAGAGATGTTTAATGTTAGTTCTGAGGGTGGTGGGTGGGGAGGGATTGAATTTCAAATGAGATGGAGGGGTGTCAGCTTCCTGTTTATTGCACCAGAAAGGCATTTTTTATTGTGATGATGATAATATTGACAATAGCAATGTAATGATAATAATAGCAGTAAAGTGGCTGATAGGGTTTGGCACCATGTCCCCACCCAAATCTCATCTGGAATTGTAATCCCCTTGTGTGGCTAGAGGGACCTGGTGGGAGTGATTGGATTATGGGGCAGTTTCCCCCATGCTGTTCTCGTGACAGTGAGGGAGTTCTCACGAGATCTGATGGTTTTAAACATGGCAGTTTTCCCTGTGTGCTCGTGCTCTCTCCTGCCACCTTGGAAGATGTGCCTTGCTTCCTCTTGACCTTCTGCATGATTGTAAGTTTTCTGAGGCCTCCCCAGCCTTGTGGAACTGTGAGTCTGTTGGAAACAGATGCTCTGTGCTGCAAAGAAAAATCAGCACTGAGACAAAGGATCTCTCAGCAAGGCAATTTTACTTTCTGCAGAAAGGATGCTTCTATTAGCCATATTGCTACAAGAATACAACGAACAAAGGAAAAGCAGACGTATTTATCTTTTATGCATTTGGGGTTGTCTTCACTGCTGTGTCAGATCTCTGTTCGCTGGAGCCAGACCTCACAATCTAAAGTAAAACTCGATTGGCTAACAACTTAAAACTTTTCTAAACAGGAAAAAGCAATGGAGAACACAAAGGAAGTCCAAATAAGGAAGGGGCATAGGCTGCGAGCTGGGACATGCCTGTGAGCACGTCCAGCACAGATACACTGGTTAAAGTACAAGGCCACAGAATGTGCTACGTGCCTTTAAGCACGTCTAACAGCTACATAGGACAGGGCTTAACAAAGAGCTGCTAGCAAGAAGGCTTTGAAGAAAGTTAGTCTTTAAAAGAGACTGTTATTCCTGACATTTATCGTTAGTATTCTTGGACAAGAAAGGAAACTTTGAAGAGGAACTTTTCTATTTCTCAGAGTCCATTAAACTTTTTTTCTTTAAAAATTACACAGACCCAGGTGGTGTCTTTAAAGCAGTGTGAGAAGGGATGAATACAGTGGCAGTTAAAACTATAGCTAGCATTTATTCAGCACCACTTTCCACCCAGTGAGCCACATACGGTTTTAATGAAATCTGTCACCATAGCTGTCCTGTAAGTCGGGCACCATCACCACCCCTGTTTTACAGCTGAGAGAACAGGTGCAGAGAGCTCAAGGAATTGTCCAAGTTCACACGGTGAATAGAGGGAACTGGATTTGAACCTGAGCCTCTGGCCTATGCTTGGAGCCATAGCGCCAGTGGGGAACGGGTCATCCTGCCAGGCGAGAAAGGAGAAATCCTGCAATGCAACCCATCCCGACCTTGCAAAACTCAAGCTGGAGTTGGGACATTTTGTCTCCTCCATAAAGGTCTTGGCCATCCTCTTCACTTCTCTTTGTTCCCATCTCTGTCCAAAGGTTCCTGTTCTGCCCCCCGAGTCTTTCCACAGTGTCAGTTTCTTTCTACATGAAGATCTTTGCTACCAGGCACTGTGCCTGGAGATGCGATGGAAACATGCCATCTTGCAATCTCTATCCTGGTGTGATTCGTTTAGGGCTTGAGGCTTGTGTTTGTGGCATGTGGTGCGCACATATGCCTCTCGGCTGTCGGTGGGGCTCCTCCTCGCTGCTGCCAGCCGCTTGTGCCAAGGACTCCCCACCGTCCTCCTTGCCCTGCCAGCTCAGGCTTCATCCCCATCTCTCCATTTTCCAGACCCAGGGAGGCACGGGTTTACCAGCCACTTGGCTGAAAGGACTGAACAGTCTGGCTTGATTCTCTTTTCTGGGTGATTACTTTGGTCCTGGGTATGAGCAAGTACACATGCAGGGGCCATCTGCTTCCCGTGGGAGGAGATCCTCACCCCACTCAGCTCAGATGCCGGCATGCTGATAGACACCTGCCAGCTGCCCATGGGTAGGGTGTTTAGAGCTCTGAGGGTTGTGGGCCAAACTGCTGAGGCCGCCGTGCACAGGGTCTGGAAGCACAGCTCACAGTGACTGTCAAAGCACATGGGACCCTTGCTCTTGTAAGGAAACGCTCATGTCTCTAGTCATGAAACTCTACCTTCCTTCTGTCCCATTTTTAGTTTTTGCTTTGGGTCTGTGGTTTTGGTATATACATTAAAAGATACAGAAAGGTCAAAAAGATGTCTTCTCCTGCTCAGGATCCAAAGCAATGTTTCTACCGTGGTCTACAGGGTCCAATCTGCAGCCCCTTCTTCCCCTTACCTGTCCACAGCCCCTTTGCTTATCAGTCCCCACACCGGCCTCCCCGCATATCATGCGATCCCCACTGTGGTGTCTCTGCACGGGCGGTTTCTTCTGTCCGAAGTGCTCCTCCTCACTGCCAACAGCCACTGGGCTCGCCCCTCATTCTTATCTGCTCTCAATTCAAATATCTGGGGGTGTGCTGTTAACCAGCTTTCTGAAGGAGTCAAGAAAAAGCCCAGAACCCTTTGCTTTGTGGTTTGCCCATTCCCATGGTGTAAATATTTCCACCATGATTATTTTCAAGTTACCAGATGGCTTCAGCAAACACGACTCGGGAGACCTTCCTGTGAGCCCATGTGAGTGGTTCCAGGCGGCCTCTGCTGACCACCCTCTGCTGACCACCCTCTGCTGACCACCTTGTCTCCGTCATCCTTCGTCCCCCTCACCGTGCTTTGTTTTTACAGTGCTTATCACTACTCAGCACGCTGTATCCATCTGTGATCTCTCCCTCCACAAGGAGGACAAAGCTTTGTATGTTTCCTGCATTTCTGGATCCCTGGTGCCTAGAACAGGGCCGCAGGGGTGCAGGCACTGAGGAACGGGTCACATAGTTATGCATCAGCACATACACTGTAGCGTTGTTGGTGACGGTAGAAAAATACGTATTCACTGACAGGGACTTGGCTTTACTTTGGTGGACATGTCACCTGAGTGTTGCTTGGAAGGATTGGAGGGGAGGAATTCTGTTCCGTGTCTGCCTGGAGAGCTTAGCTCATGCCATAGCAGCAAACAGCCCCCAACCTCTGAAGTGTGTTTCTTGCTTCAGCAGCATGTCCGTCTGGGTTGCTGGGGACTTCTGCTCACTGTTGTCCCACAGGGACCTCAGCAGCTGTGGTACTATGAGCATTGCAGGCCACTGCTGGGGGCGGGGGGTGGGGTGTGATTCTGGAGGACACGGCACAGGGCGTCAGCACTCAGGCCTTCTGCTCACAGCTCATGGGTGAGAACTGGCCGCATGGGCCCAGCTAATGAAAGGGTCTAGGAAGTTGTCTTCCCTGCGAGTGGATGGAGTGAACCAGGCTTGGCAAGCAGTGGGTGATGGCCACAGTGCCCAAGGAGCTTGTGCACAGGGAGGTGGTGGCAGAGGGGGTGTGAGCCCCAGGGTGGACAGTGGGCTGCTCACGGCTTCTGATGCCCTCTCCAGCGTCCTGGAGAAAAGCTAGGGGGCCGGTGTTCAGTCTTCCTGTGCTCCCAGCAGTCTGAATTTGATGTGCTACAGATGCTGTGGCTTGTGACCAGAAAGGGGAAGCTGCCAACCTGCCTGGGCCCCCCCCGGGTTCAGGGTGCGTCTCTGTCTCTCGAACATGCTGGAAACTTTATATAAAAACATACAATGATGGCAATCACAGACTTCTTTAAAAAGAAATAACTTGCCCCAGAATTCTGTTATGTTTTTGGCAATAGAATGAGTTGAGAATTGGACTCTGTGGTGGGGATTTTCTTAGGCTGACTAGGGAAGAGGAGCTTTTTCCCTTGTGTCTGAGTTCCTAGGGAAGGAGGTGTCTTGCCATGCGGGGTGTCCCCCTTGGTTACGAACATGGGGGCTGTGAATGTCACCGCCCACTCCACACACAGTACACCTGCTGCTGTTTTTCAAAATGCTGCCTCTTGCATTTATCTATCTCCAGCTAGAAACAAAGTAGTGTTTATGACAAGGTCTGTCTTTGATCTGTTTGATAATTTCTCATTTAGATTTCCTTGTTTGCTAGTTATGTTTCACTGTAAATCTCTCGGAAGGAAGGAAATTAAGCTTGACCTCACCGTGTGCCATCCCTTAGCATGGCGATGATCCCTCCACGTGGAAACCCACTCAGGGAGACAGACCCAGCTGCTTGGTTCTCTGCTTGCCATTTTCCTTCCCATCAGAATTGGCAGCTCTTTCCCTTCTTCACTTCTGAATTCCACGCGTGCCTGCAGAGATGTGGGTGGAGGCTGGGAAGTGAGCTGGAGGGAGCGTGGTGGGGGACGTGCAGGGGAGGGCATTTCTGCTTGAACAGCCATGCTCTAGGCCCAGATCAGCCCAGAGAGCTGTGAAAATGACACACATCCCGACTGTGGCTGCCTGGCTGTGCCATGCTGACCTGCTTCCTGCGTTTTTCTACCTGCATCCTCCTGCCCCACCCCTGTGCCCCACATCCTTGGGGACCACACCTTGTCACTGGGGACCAGACCCAGCCATCAGCCCCCAGGTAAGGGGCTTCTCCTCCTAAAACTTCTGTGGGTTCTCCAGGGACTAGGGGACTTTGTCTCCCTGGCCAGTCCACACTGCGGCCGCTTTGTCCCTGTCACTGGTGCTAAGTTTCCTTCCTCCCCCGGCCTCTCGTGACTCTCAGCTATACTGTTTCATGCACTGGGGCAGAGTGGGGAACCGAAGTGTCTGCTCTCAGGAGCACATGCCAGCTGTGAGACAAACTCTAGATACACCAATGCCCATGGCTGGCACGGGTACAGCTGTGCAGGAGCAGCGAAGGGCTGGAGGTGACTGAGGGTACCAGGAAAGGCTGACCATCTGAGTGCAGCTGCGGATGGTGCTCAGGGTGGACGGTGTTCTGGGGGTTTCCAGGTGGGAAGGGGCAGCATGTACTGCCCCGAGATGGGCTCCCTGGGTTTCTGAGGGTCCACAGGCCAGTGTGGGGCAGCAGAGTGAGCGAAGGGGACACAGCAGACGGTGGGTCTGAGAGGCCATGGGGGCCAGATACAAGTGGCTGTGGAGGCCACAGTGAGGTTCCTGTCTTGTCCGTGGGTCAGCACGGGAGGGTCTAGAGTATGCAGGCGGTGCCAGTTGAGCATTAAAAGGTTACTGTGGAGTTAGAGAGCAGCCTGGCCCACAGGATGAAACCCTCTCTCTATTAAAATATAAAAATTAGCCGGGCATGGTGCATGTGCCTGTGGTTCCAGCTACTCTGGAGGCCAAGGCAGGAGAATCGCTTAAACCCAGGAGACCGAGGTCGCAGTGAGCCGAGACTGTGCCACTGCACTCCAGCCTGGGTGAGAGAGCAAGACTCTGCTGCCATCCCCCCAACCCTCCCAAAAAAAGGTCACTGTGGATGGCAGTAGCAGACATTATAGCTGAGGCCTGTGTGTGGCAGTGAACACACGGTCAAAAATCACTAATCATCTAGTGTCTATAGCATTGGACGTTGCAGTTCCTAGAATCGGCAGGGTCACTCCCGTGCGGGGACCTCTGCATGGCTCTTTCCCTTGGTGGCCTCCTGCTTCCCTTCCTCTGGCTGAGCTACTTCTCTCCCCCATCTCTGATAACCCCCAGTCCTCCTCCCTTTATGGTGCAGAGCCCTTAAAACCCCCTCTCTCTTCTCCTCCTTCCGGAACTCAGCCTTTTCTCCTGCCGCTTTCCTCAAGTGCCAAAAAAGTGACTGCAGCACATTTCCTTTTGTGTGGGCTTTTTTCTCGGTTCCCGCCATCAGAGCACATTTCCTTTTGTGCGGCCTTTTTTCTCAGTTCCCGCCATCAGAGCACATTTCCTTTTGTGCAGACTTTTTCTTGGTTCCCGCCATCAGTTTGGTCCTAAGCTCCGTGCAGGCAGGGCCTTGGCCTGTCTCTTCCCCTTTTGCGCTCCCAGCACCAGCGACGTCCCCCAGCACATAGCAGGCCTTCCACAAACACTTGCTCCATGAATTTCTCCTTTTTCTACCTGTGTGAAGGATAGCACCTGGCCACTCTACTGCTTTAATTGCTGTGGTTATTTTTATTCTGTGACCTTTGTTGATTATTCCCAGTAATCATCATGTTGGTGACAGTGCGTAAGAAGGGACCTGATGTTGTGATAAACACTGTTCATTGGGTTAGAGTCTTGTTATGACTGTGTGTGGTGGGGACAGCTGGAGTCACTGCTCCACAGAGGGTGGCGTGGGGAGCAGGTGGTCTAGACAGTGCCTCCATGGCCTCACGGAGGACACTGTGGGGAGCAGGTGGTCTAGATGCTGCCTACACCGTGGCATGGAGGGCAATGCGGGGAGCAGGAGGTCTAGACGGCGCCTCCACAGCCTCACAGAGGGCAATGCGGGGAGCAGGAGGTCTAGACAGTGCCTCCATGGCCACACGGAGGACAATGCAGGGAGCAGGTGGTCTAGATGGTGCCTGTATGGTGGCACAGAGGGCAATGCGGGGAGCAGTCAGTCTAGACGGCGCCTCCACAGTCTCGCAGAGGGCAATGCGGGGAGCAGGAGGTCTAGACAGATCCTTTGCAATGGTGCAGAGGGCAATGCGGAGAGCAGGCGGTCTAGACGGCGCCTCCACAGCCTCGCAGAGGGCAATGCGGGGAGCAGGAGGTCTAGACAGATCCTTTGCAATGGTGCAGAGGGCAATGCGGAGAGCAGGCGGTCTAGACCGCTGCTCCACAGCCGCGCAGAGGACAGTGTGGGGAGCAGGTGGTCTAGACAGCGCCTCCATGGCCACACGGAGGACAATGCGAGGAGCAGGTGGTCTAGACAGCGCCTCCACGGTCACGTGGAGGGCAATGCGGGGTGCAGGCAGTCTAGACGGATCCTCCACAGCCATGAAGAGGGCAATGTGGGGAGCAGGCAATCCAGACGGCGCCTCCACAGCCTTGCAGAGAACAATGCGGGGAGCAGGAGGTCTAGATAGATCCTTCGCAGTGGTGCAGAGGGCAATGCGGGGAGCAGGCGGTCTAGACGGTGCCTCCACGGCTGCACGGAGGACAATGCGGGGAGCAGGCGGTCTAGACGGTGCCTCCACGGCTGCACGGAGGACAATGTGGGGAGCAGGCGGTCTAGACGGTGCCTCCACGGCTGCATGGAGGACAATGTGGGGAGCAGGTGGTCTAGACGGTGCCTCCACAGCCTCGCAGAGGACAACGTGGGGAGCAGAAGATCTAGATAGATCCTTCACAGTGGTGCAGAGGGCAATGCGGGGAGCAGGCGGTCTAGACGGTGCCTCCACAGCTGCACAGAGCAAGTGTCGAGCAGATGGTCTAGTCCAGGTCTGTCTAATCCCAGGGCTTTGCCTCTTACTGTCACCTTCCGTTGCTGCTTGTTGTATGCTGTTCTTCAGGTGCTGACATACCGTTTTCTTCCTTTCTGAAGTTTATTCCCATAAAGAGCTTAACATTTCAGGGTTTTTTGTTCTGTTTTGTTGTGCGTCTCTTTTTGAGACAGAGTCTCACTCTGTTGCCCAGGCTGGAGTGCAGTGACATGATCTCAGCTCACTGCAACCTCTGCCTCCTAGGCTCAATCAATCCTCCCACCTCAGCCTTCCAAGTAGCTGGGCCTACGGGTACAAGCTACCATACCTGCCTAATTTTTGTAGAGATGGGCCTTTGCTATGTTGCCCAGGCTGGTGTCAAACTGCTGGGCTCAAGTGATCCTGCTGCCTCAGCCTCCTAAAGTGCTGGGATTACAGGCGTGGGTCACCATACCTGGCCTAAAATTCCAGGTTTTAATAAATCACGGAAAAAAGAGAGTGGATCTTTCTGTCGAGCAGACCCATATGGGCTCAAGGTTCTGCAGGCTGTGGAGGAAGCATGGCTGGGGACGCCTCAGGAAACGTTCAGTCATGGCGGAAGGTGAAGAGGGAACACGCGTCTTGTGTGGTGAGCTTGGGAGCAAGAGAGAAGAGGGAGGCGCTGCACACTGTTTTTTTTTTTTTTTTTCTTTGAGATGGAGTCTCACTCTCACCCAGGCTGGAGTGCAGTGGTGCAATCTCAGCTCACTGCAGCCTCTGCCTCCCTGTTTCAAGTGATTCTCGTGTCCCAGCCTCCTGAGTAGCTGGGATTACAGACGCGTGCCACCACACCTGGCTAATTTTTATATTTTTAGTAGAGACTGGGTTTCACCATGTTGGCCAGGCTGGTCTTGAACTCCTGACCTCGTGATCTGCCTGCCTCGACCTCCTAAAGTGGTGGGATTACAGGTGGTTCATTTAGAGCCAGATGAGGCTGTCCCAGGGCCCAGGGAGCTGGAGCGTCCTGGACTAGCAACATGTGGACTGTGAAGTAGGTACTCCCTGTCCGCTTCACGTGATCCTGCCTGAATAAGGTTTTATACACGGAACTGAAGAGAATCCTACAGTACATGGGGATGTCCTGTCTGCCCCAGCTTCTTGGGGATTGGGTGGCTCTCCAAGGCAGTAGATGTCAGATACGTGTCCCGTCACAAACACACAGCTCTGAGAGTTACAACAGCTGTGTGAGGAAGGCACGTGACATTTTAGAAATCCACTCTAAAAATCTGAGTTTTTTCCATTGGCTGATGCCCTGGGATCCAGATAGAGCTTTCCTACTCAGCAGATGCCCTCTTGGCACTCAAATAATTCTGCCCACTTCATAGGAGCTGGCTGGAAAAAAGAGTTTGCAAAATAGCATGTATCAGATCATTTACATAAGAGATATGACTGTGGGATTGGGGAACTGGAAGTCTTTTCAGCAGATGTCTCAAAGCAAAGCATTTCGCTCTGAGCACTCGGGAAGAAGCGCACAGATCAAGTTGGCAAAGGGGCTGTTCTTCTGGCAGAGACTCTCCTTGCCACTGGAGTCTTGAGCGGCAGAGCGTGTCTCCCCATTGCTTCTGGATTTCTCAGAGGGGAGCACGTCATTGTCAGCCCAGGATTAGAAGCTAAGATCAAGGCCTGAATGTCTGCTCACAGCTCACTGGGACTGGCCCTGGGGTCTGCGTGGACACTAGGGAACTCTGTCCAGCAGGAGCTGACTTAGGCAGGGCTACCACTGATCCCATCAGACGGTTCCATCTGGGTTTGTGGGAACTTATCGTTTAGAACAGGAGGCAGAGAAGCTAGGTGTTTGGGGAGCTGAAGCACCTGAGAAGCAGCCGTAGGAGAGGAAGTTCTCAAACCCCCCCGCCCCCCGCCTCCGCTGTGCTGAGTCCTCTGAGATGTCCTGGGTCTCCCCTCTTGCAAGGGTGGTTGGTTGAGCTTTGCTTTAGAAGTTACAAGAGAAACCCTGCCTCATTCCTATAAATTTACATTTATCTTAAGACAGCCAAAGATGGTTTTTGTTGCTGACAATGGAGAGAACCTTACCTCATCTGGAATGGAGGGATACCCTGGTGATACATTTCCAGTCAGCAGGACATCTTTTGGAGGAGAGATGATATGTAATGGTCCTGGGTCCACAGCCCTTTTTTTCCCTCAGTGCATGGCAGGTAATGTTCGTGGGATGGCTCCAAGGCCTAGGTCAGACGGGCCAAGGTGCGTCGAGCGACACAGGTGTACCAGGCGGGGCAGCATTGGGAGGCAGAGCCCATGCTAATTATTCCCATGGAGAGAATTCCCTATGAAGAACTGCAGGGTGGGTATTAGAGACCTGAAAAACCAAAAGGTGATGCTGAGTGGCTTCCCATGTGAGGCTGGAGGACTGGGGGAAGGGGTGGGATGATTATGACTTAGAGGCAGGGTGGAGGGACCCAGACCCCTGAGAGAGGCGCTGGCCACTGTGGCTGCTGTGCCCATGGGGATGTGTGATGCTTGCTGAGCCTGCGAATGTGGGAAAATGGCAAGTAGGAACCTGCTGCCCCTTCCCAGGGACGTGCCAGTGCCCAGTTATGTGGGGACAAGGGACAAAGAGCCTCAGAGAACCTCCCACCTCTCTCTCCCCCCTTCTGTCTCCCTCTAGTGTCCCTTCAGTCAGAGTGGAGGATAGGAAGGTGGGTTCCAAAGGAGACAAGACATCCCCCAGCCTGGAAAGTACATCAGAGCACACACTAGTGCAATCCTAATATGGTGATGTTATAAACTCACATTTATCAGAGCATATGCAAACTAATAAGCATCAGCCTTTCTGTTATTCAGTTTGTGGTGGGACAAGTGACCCCGCCTTCCCGTGATGCATATGCCAGCTAGCAGACCATGTGAAAAGCTGCTGTCTGCAAAAGTATTCTGTGTCTTTAATTCACTGTTGTTTCTTCTGAATCCACAAATAATGATTACGTGAATACTTATAAAAATTTCACTCGCCTGGATATCTCAACAGCTCCCCTTGCTTGTAAAGAATTTTAATTTTCCCTGGCTGTATTCTGTGTTTGACTTTCTCAGAGTTTAGTCTGGTCAGAGCTCTTTATGCCAACTTCCTTCTCCTCTTTCACCTTTGCTATGCTTTCCTTTCCGACTGTCTCTGCCTTTGAAAGCATTTCCTACTCGCCTCTTTCCTGTGTGTTTAAGTCCACCCTATCCACCCAAGCTTTAGGCACAGCTGCCCTCTGCCCTGTGAAGGAGCTGAAAAACCCAAAGGCTGGACCCTAATGCAGCCCTTGGAGATATGGAACAGCATGGCACTGTATTTCTTATTGTGTTGTATCAGTTATCAAGTGCTGTGTAACAAATTATCCGCAAACTTAGCCACTTAAAAGAACAAACTGTGGTTATCTCACTGTTTCTGAGGGTCAGGATCCTAGAGGTTGCTTGGCTGCTGATCTGACTCCAGCTTCTCGCGAGATGTGCAGTCAAGCTGTCGGCTGGGGCTGCAGAGTCCAGAGGCTGGGCTGCAGCTGGAGAATGAGTCACTTCCAAGCTGTCTGGTGCGGTTGCTGGCAGGCTCAGTTCCTTGCTGGTCACTGGCTGGAGGCTTTGACTCTCAGCTCATGGGCCTCTCCGTAGGCTGTTCATAAAATGATAGCTTGCTGCCTCTAGAACAACTCAGGAGAGAGGGACCACAGTGTTTTTCATAACCTCACCTCAGCAGTGATACATCACTGCTTCCCTATTCTGTTAGTTAGAAGCAAGCCACTAAGTTTAGCCCATAATCAAGTTAATCTCCACTTCCTTAAAGACAGGAGCATCGGAGAATTTGTGGACATATTTTTCAAGCCCTCTTACACCTCTTGTCTAGAGGGGCAATAGCAGCTCCGCATTCTCTATTATTGCCTTGCAGGAATTGGGGCCCAGAATCGCCCAAACACCTGCTGTGTTTTAGAAGCTAGGATTGTTGTGTGTGTGTGTGTGTGTGTGTGTGTGTGTGTGTGTGTGTGTGTAAATTGGCAACAAATTAAAAAAATTGCAGACTGAGCGAAATGAATTCAGCCTATGAGCTGGCAGATTAGAGCCTTTGACCTTGGGCAGGCAGTTTACAGATTTGACCCTCTTTATCAATGACGAATTTCATGACAGGTTCTCATTAGGAACTGATACTTGACAAGCCCGCTAGGAAGAAAATGCATCATCTCCAATATGGTTTTTCAAATTCTCACCATTCATTTTTGAAAGTAGAAACATTATTATTTTAAGGACAATCAACTCCAGCAGTGAATTGGTTCTTCCCTCTCCCATCTTCAGCAAAATTGGGGTGCCATGTGGCCACAGCCCTGAAATAAATGCTTTCTGTTTATTTCATCAACAGTGTTTTTCATATCACCCTTTGTGCTGCTCTGTGAACAAGCATGACGGTAATAAATTAAAGGATCTACAAAGAAAGACCCCATGCATGTTATTGAGCTACAAAATTTTCAAAAGAGAGGGACGGCCAGGCATGGTGGCTCATACCTGTAATCCCAGCACTTTCAGAGGCTGAGGTGACAGAGTTCCCAAAAAAAAAAATAAAAATAAAAATAAAATAAAATTATAGGTATCATAAAGGGCATGAAGTGATATTTCGTTGTGGTTTTGACTTATATTTCCTTCCCCCTGCTGCCTTATGGTGGTATAATGCGATATCGAAAACTGTACCTAGTTGATTTCTACAGTTTGAGTTTGGACGTATGTATACGTTCATGTTATTAGCACGAGTGAGGTAATAAGCACGCTCTTCACCTCCAAGAGTTTCCATGTGTTTCTTTGTCCTTTTGGGTCTGTGTGGTAAGAACACTTAACTTGAGTCTACCCTCAACACAATGTTTTTTTTTTTGAGATGGAGTCTCACTCTGCTGCCCAGGCTGGAGTGTAATCTCAGCTCACTGTAACCTCCACCTCCCGGCTTCAATGATTCTCCTGCCTCAGCCTCCCAGGTAGCTGGGATTACAGGTGCCCACAACTACACCAAGCTAATTTTTTGTATTTTTAGTAGAGATGGCGTTTTGTCATGTTGGCCAGGATGGTCTCAAACTCCTGACCTCAGGCAGTTCACCTGCCTTGGCCTCCCAAAGAGCTGGGATTACAGGTGTGAGCCACCACACCTGGCCTCAACACAATTTTAAGTGCATAGCACCTTATTAACTGTAGGCTCAGTGCTGCAAAGCAGATCTCTGGAGCTAACGCATCTTGTGTATCAGTGACTGAAACCCACTGAACCACAACTCCCCACCTCCCCCCTCACACCCCCTGCTAACTCCCCACTGTTGAGAGGCCTTATATAAAAGGAGTGTTACAGGATTTGTCCTTCTGCAACTGACTTATTTCACTTAGCATAATGTCTTTGTGGTTTATCCATGCTGTTGCAAATGGTAGAATTCCCTTCCTTTTTTCAGGCTGAATAATATTCCATTCCATGTATATATCCATTTCCTTTGCATCTCCCTAATGGCTAAGGATGCTGAATGTCTTTTCATGTGCTTTTTGGTCATTTGTTGTGCCATGGCTTCGGGTGCAATGTTCACTCTAAAATAGTTATTCGTTATGTGAATCTCATCCCAAGTTTTAAAATGTTAGAAAAAAGTAAAAGCTGTGGCATGTTTAAATGAGAAATGCTTTGGGGGAAAAAAAAAAAAAAACACAGTGCTGAGGAGACTGAGGAAGTAAAGTAAAGAGGAAGGGGACATTTGCAGAGTTATAAAAGGTGGTCAGGGTGGCCTCAGATGACATATGACCAGAAACCTGGAGGGTGGGGGAGTTAGGCACATGGGTACCTGGGAGAAGTAGAGGGGTAGAGGTGCAAAGGCCCTGGGGCTATGAGTGCCTGGCTGTGTAGGAGCAGCAGGAGGCTGGTGTGGTGGAGGTGGAGTGGGTGAGGGGAAAACACAGCCACAGAGGAGGCCAGGGGAGCCAGGCTAGATGGAATTCGGCAGGCCCAGGAAGGACTTTGGCTTTTTTATATAATTGAAACGGAAAAGCATTGCGGGGTTTTAGATGGAAGAACGATGCCAGCTGACTTCCATTTTAAAAATTGTAAAAGGATTGCTCTAGCTACTGGGTTGGTGGAGGGGCAAGGGTGTTACAGTAACACAGAGGAGAGGTGGGGGGTCACCTGTGCCCCCACCTCTGGTCAATGTACCTTTGGAATGACTTCACTGTTGGCTTGAAATGGCCAACCTGGCTCAAGGTTTAAATAAGCACCACTGAAAACATAATTGCACTGAAATAAAGCCCCTGCTGCAATCGGGCATATCTGTCTATCCTTTCAAAGGACATGAGCATTAAAAATGAAAGCTCCCAGTGTAGTCTCCGTTATGAGTCACCATTTTCATACTTGATTCCCTATGATGTCTGACTGCCATTCCTTTGAACAGCTTAATTAATAACTGTAGAAGAATCCCAAACCTTTTGCTATTAACCTTTGATCTGAAAATTCAACCCCATTGACTTCAGGCAATCCTTTGATCTTCTCTTCCATTCTGCGTTTGAACCAATTTAGCTCTGTCATCTCAGGTTCATGACTGGACTTCCAGCTGGAGATGCCACCAGATATTTTGTTGAGCAAGAGGCTTGGCAGGGCATAGGAACATGTTTCGTGTGTCTGGTAATTCGTTTATTTGTGGAAGAAAAATGTAGACTGGTTTAAGGGGCGATGGAAATACGAAATTGACGGGGTGGGTCCTTGTGTGTCACTTGCACTTAAGATTTTTAAATGGTCTTTGAACAGACCTCTTAGATTTAGAACCAAACTCAGGACAACAGTGTTTTGGCAGATACATTTTATGCAGCGTGAGTGGGCTTTCAGCTTCTAGTTTAGTCCTCAGTCAGAAAGATGAGATCAGTAAAGTCGAAAGCTGTCTGCGGCCGGCCATCCATCATACCAAGCCACGCTGTCAGAGATTTCTGCTCAGATTATCTTAAATGCACAGTGAGTTACTCCCAGCTCAGTGATTTTCCTCTGCCTTTCAAATTCCCTTCACTCTTGCAAATGCCCAGTGGAATTCTGACAAGCTGTCAGATGCAGACTACTCTTACAGAGTTGAGAAGGCACTTGGTTGTTACTGGCATCCATTCTTCATTTATTCCTGCCAAACAGAACTCCAGCTGAAGTTGTTTTTTTAGGTATCCACCCCTTCTCCAGGGACCCCAACTCTTGTAGCCCAAGACTGAGCTCCTTTGGTCTTAGAACCCCAGCCCTTGTGAGGAGTTGGTCCTGGACAGGGGATGTGATCCAACTCTGGCCAGTGAGAGGTGAGGAGAGGCTCATAGGTGGCTACTAGAAAAGTTTTTCTTTCTTCTGTGTGACCTTCTGGAAGTACGTCTCCCCTTCCTTCCCTTGGTTGCCATCAAGCAAAGATGACTGGTCCTGCTGAACCCATGTGATTCCAGCCTGACAGCAAATTTGATATACAGAAAAGAGGAGAAGCCTGGTACTTGCCGGGTAGGGTCCCTAGATCAAGTCATTCCTGAAGGCTGATCCATTCCAGGACTTCCAGTTAGGTAAACTCATAATTTTCCATTTCAATTAAGCTGGTTTAAATTGATTTTTCTTTTTCTAGCAGATAAAACTCCACTCTATTAGGAATTTTATGGAACTATTGTTCCTTGTGAATAAAGTATTCTGAGTTTCATGGAGGGTGACTTTGAAGTAAGTTAATAAAATCCAATTTTAGATTACACACAAATGTTTCATTTGCTGAGTATGAGAAAAAGAATGTACTAAAAGAGTAATGGATATATATTTTAAAACTTAACAAACTTTACAAATTGATGATGTATCTCCCCTCCCTGTGTGTCTGATTTTATGCTTTATTTCCCAGATCAAAGGTTCTGTCACTTTTGCAGAGTTTGACAGTTTTCCTGTCATCTTTTTCTGCACTTTTCTATATTTTAACATTTTCGACACTGAATGTGCTGGTGAGTAACCATCAGAATAAATCATTAATAAAAGATAAATTCAGATAAATTTAAGACTCTTGTCAAACTCTGGAGAATGAAAGATCTCACGCTAAGATTTGTTTAACAGATATGTGCAGCAAAAGAGTTAAAACTAAAGCAGGGTGAAGCCTTACTAGGGTCTCTGCCTCTGTGTGCAGAAACTCCTTTATTGTGTTTAGGGAATATTCATCCCATAGCTTAAAAATGGGATTTGAGATGCACTGAAAGCTACCACAAATGACCACATATGTTTAATGGTCAGTTGGGAGTGAAACATATCCGTGTTCTGTATGTGATTCACTAGAAAAATCACGCCTGATCGTGCAAGAAGAACCCACCCCAGGGCTATGAGTCAAGGAAGAAAAGGCTTACACATTCCTGCACTTAAGAGGGAGTTTGTAATCCCAGCTTGCCAGGGAGGCTGAGGCAGGAGAATTGCTTGAGCCTGGAAGACGGAGGTTGCAGTGAGTCGAGATTGTGCCACTGCACTCCGGCCTGGCCGACAGAGCAGGACTCTGTCTCAAAAAAGAAGAAGGTGGTAACTGGGTTTGGGGTAACTTGTTCTTATTGGTCAGGTTCCCAAATAACTATCTGATAGTCTGCTTTTAACCAGATTGACCTGGGGCCAGCTTCCCTAAATATGTTCCCTTAACTCCTGGCTTGAGACATCAGGAAAATGAATGAAGACATAAAATGTGCTGGGCTTTGGGAGAATAAGTGTCTCTGTATTTGTTTGCTAGTGCTGCCATGACAGATACCACAGACCCTGTGGCTGAAGCCACAGATGCTTGTTCTCCCCAGACCGCGTGGCTGAAGTCACAGATGCTCGTTCTCCCCCAGACCGCGTGGCTGAAGTCACAGATGCTCGTTCTCCCCCAGACCGAGTGGCTGAACCCACAGATGCTCGTTCTCTCCCAGACCGCGTGGCTGAAGCCACAGACGCTCGTTCTCCCCCAGACCGAGTGGCTGAAGCCACAGATGCTCGTTCTCCCCCAGACCGCGTGGCTGAAGCCACAGACGCTCGTTCTCCCCCAGACCGTGTAGCTGAAGCCACAGACGCTCGTTCTCCCCCAGACTGCGTGGCTGAAGCCACAGACGCTCGTTCTCCCCCAGTTCTGGAGGCTGCACGTCCGAGATCAAGGTGTTGGCAGGGTTGGGTTCTTCTAAGGGCTGTGAGGGAGCCCCTGTTCTGGCCTCTCTCCTGTCTTCTGGTGGTTTGCTGGCCATCTTGGGGGTTCCTTGGCACGTAGAAGCATCCCCCTGACCTCTGCCTTTATCTTCCCATGGCGTTCTCTTTGTATCTGTGTCTGTGTGCTCCAGTTTCCCCCTTTGGTACGGACTGCAGTCGTATTAAATCAGGGGCCCGCTCGGCTGCAGCATGGCCGCCTCCCAACTTAACTACATCTGCGATGGCTCTAGTTCCAAAGAACATCACGTTCTAAGGTTCTGGGGGTTAGAGCTTCAACGGATGAATTTTGATGTGAGGGCACAATTCAACCCTTAATAATTGCAAGAAAACTTCAATATGGGCTCTTGGGCATAGGGAGGGAGGGAAGCTGTGATGAAGTATTTTGGGTAGAGTCTAACAGGTTGATCTGTGCTTGTTGAACATACTTGAAATAAGGTCCCATTTCATTGAGACACATGCAATGGATGAGCCACCCTCCCGACTCATGAATGTGGGCCATGGATGGGCACAGCTTGGCCACGGGAGGAGTCAGTGTTGCTGTGTTGTGGGGGAAGCGTCACCCATGAAGTTTACTGTCGATTTGACTGGGGATCTCAAAGCAGGTGGCGGTGGGGTGAGCACATCCTGCCTCCCAGAGAACATTGGCAATATCTGGAGATGTTGTGGGTGGTCATTACTGGTGGGGAACGTGTCTGGTGGCATCCAGTGGGTGGAGGCCAGGGGTATGGATAAATGTCCTGCCCTACACAGGACAGCTCCGCACCAAAGAAAGTTCCAGACCAAGGTGGCCATCGTGCTGAGGTTGAGAAACCCTGGAACAGAGCCCCCCGACTCTGCCCTCCTCCAAAATTAAATCTGCAGTGAAATGAAAAGGGAGATGAAGTTAAGGAGATTTAATAAGAATGATAGCCTGGAATTTGAACTTAGGAAGTCTTTTACCACATTAACTGAATATCGTGGGGGAAATAGAAATTCTACCTGCAATAATACTTTGCCTTTGGCACAGATGTTTAGCTCTGTCTAGGAGAGTTGTAATTCCCAGATCTTGGAGTAAACAAACCCCGGACTTTGGATATGTTGTAATTGAGTTGCAGCTCTGCTGCTGACCAGCTGTCTGCCCTTGAGTGGATTACCCCACGGACCTCGTTCTCAGTTTCCCTCTCTGTACACTGTGGGCAGAGTGAGTAACAGAAGCACATGCCTAACGGGTACAGAGCACGTCCTCAGTGCTCTGCGCAGATTATCTGTAAACAACCCTTGGAGGCAGGTGTTACTATTCATTTTACAAGAAGATTTGGAGGCCTTGAGCAGTCAAGTAGCAGGTCATCTGGTTAAGGTGTTGGATCTGGGGTTTAAATACCTGCTGGCTCCGAGGCTGACACAGTCACGGTGTGGCTTCTGAGCCAGCACCCTTAGGCACTACAGCATGTGGTCTCACACAGCTGCAGAGAATTAAAGAATTCATGTGAATTAGCTACTTCGGTCAGTGCCCTACACACAGTCCCTGCCCACCCTTAAATAGGAATCGTGTTTGTTAAGAGAGCACCAGGGTCACAGTCGCCAAGGTGTGGACTCAACCTAAGTGTCCCTCAGCAGATACATGGATAAAGAAAATGTGTACATGCACAGCGGAGTACTGTTCAGCCCCAAAAAGAAGGAAATCCTGTCATCTGTCCTTACACGGATGAACTGGGAGAAGTACACTAAGTGAAAGACAAATACCACGTGATCTCACTCAGGGAAAATCTAAGACAGTCGAACTCACAGAGGCAGAGGGGAGAATGGTGGTTACCAGGGCTTAGGGGCAGGGGATGGGGTAGAGGTTGGGGAGTTGTGGGTGGAAGGATACAAAATATCTGTTAGGCAGAATAGATTCGAAGAGAACTGTCTGTGCCACATGGTGACTACAGGTTATAGCAATATTTTGTGTATCTGAAAATCGCCAGGAGATTAGAATTTCAAATCTTCTCGCCACAAAGAAATAAGGCCATTGATATGTTAATTAACAGGATTTAATTATTCCATAATATAAACATGTATCGGAACATCACATTGTACCCATAAATACATACACTTATTGTCTATTAAAAATAAAATATAAGAAAACATGGTATTGGCATAAGAGAAGATCATCAGAGGTTGAGATTATGAAAATACAGACTAATAAAAAGAGGGAGAATGTGAGTTTCTAACCTACTTGACAATTTCAATTTCATGATCAAGTCAGTACATTACTTGGGAAGTATATAGTGTTAACAGCAAATGTAATTTAACAACATTTTAGCGGGGAAATGTATTCCCTTGGAAGAAGGTGAGAAATACAGGATGGCAAGCTCCTCCCTGGACCTGGCGGGTCAACGTAGTCCTTTTCACTGGGGATTTGGATGCCCGTGCAGATCCTGGATATGCTGCTCAGACCAGTCCTTGTGAAGGGGACCACCTGTCCTCTGACTGCGCACCCAACCCCGTGTGTGAGGCCACAGGCTGGCTGCATCCCCCCTCTCGTTCCCTTGTCTCTGGGGCTCTCCCTGCTGACCTAACAGCGTGCTTCATTCTTATGTGGGTCCCTCTGAGCTGCATGGCTGCTGACATGCCCTTAGCCTGACTGCAGTGGGAGTAGCCGGCAGCTGATTTCTGTCACCATCACTGTGAGGAAGAAAATTTGCTCTTTCCATCTCAGGAAGTGCAAAGCCCAGCCCCACCCCGGCAGCTGTGTTTGTTTGCAGAGAGAGGTGTGTCTGTTGGTGATCACAAAATATTATGATCCCATATGTCCAAACTGGAAATGTTTATCTTCAGATTTATCCACGGTGCTAATGGTTCTGGTGTTATTAGCAAGCTCTTCTCCATGACACAGTGAGGGGAGAACTTGAGTCGATGCTGTCAGCTAAAAAGCCGTCAAGAATGGCCCCAGGAAGAATCAGTCATCCATTGCGTTTTGCTATCATCCTTTCATTCCTGGGTGAATAGAATCAGATCCTCATTGCCATGACCACAGTAATCAGTGCTGCTCATCACCACTGAGCATTTATTCTGTGCCAGATGCGAGTCTCAGCACTATCTGAAGCACATATTTCCTCCTATTTGCTTATTTATTTCCTTCTGCAACACGATGGGTGGACACTTATCACCTGCACTTTTCAGGTGAGGAAACTGAGTCACAGGAGCCAGGAATGAGTCACTTGCTGAAGCCACAGCTCTGCAGTGGCAGGGGCAGGAATTGGAGCGAGGTGGTCTATGGCGGTGTCTCTAGGTGAAGGCAGGGCACTGAACAAGGTGACACTGTTGTCTACAGATAAGTCAAGGAAAAAAGGATTTTACAATGTGTTTTTAAAAATCAGTCTCCCCAGGTAGCTGAGTTTCTCATCTATTGCTGTGACCTACTTGTCACCGATTGCTGTGTAATAAATCACTGCAAGTCAGTGGCTTCAAACAACACACATTTGCTATCTTGTGGTTTCTCTGGGTCGAGAGTTCAGGCACAGTTCACCAGACCTTCTGCTCCGAGTCTGTGGTGAGTCTGCCAAGGCGTTACCTTGGGCCGCTGGCTTCGGAAGAGGCCTCCGCTTCTGAGCCCAGCTGGGGGTGCTCTACCTCCCAGCTCACCCCACTGGGGTGGGACCCGCCTCCACGGTCACTCAGATCACTGAGGGTAGACCCGATTGCGTTTTCAGATAGGTTGGTGGACATGGATGAGTTTCTTGGGCTGCTGTAGCAACCGGCAGCTTAGACAGGCACATTGTCTGACAGTTGAGGGTTGAAGCCTGAGCTCCAGGGCCAGCAGGGCTGGTCCCCCTGAGGACCTCCACTGCAGGCCTCTCCCACCTCTGCGCTTGCCAGCACCCTTTGTGCTGCTGGGCCTGCAGGCACTCCACTCCTCTCTGCCCCACCTTCACCTGGCATCATTCCTGCATGCGTGTCTGTGTCCAGGTTCCCCATTTGAGAAGGACACAGGCGTACGGGACTAGGGCCTGCTCTACTCCAGTATGACCTCATCTTAACTCATCACACCTGCTGAGACCCTATTTCCAAAGAAGGTCCCATTCTGAGGCACTGGGAATTAGGACTTCACATATGAACTTGGAGGCATGGGCATAATTTAATCCATAACAGGATGTGACCAACTTGCTTACATCAGGAAGCTGAGATGCAAGGCGAGGGAAGACGTCTCTGCACTTGCACCCTAGGGGTGCATAGTGCTGGCTCCCGCTTGCTGGCCTGGTGCTCTAGCCTTCTCCACATCTCATCCTGACCTGCTTCCTGCTCTTCACACTGGTCCTGGGGGCTGCACTGCACACGCGGGCTCTCGCTGTCTGCCTTCCATTTGAGCTTGGCCAATGAGGATGGCACCATCTTGAGATGGGAAGGTAGCAGGGGAGAAGGTGGGGAGTCTCCTCCTTTTCCTTTCCTTCCTGGTGGGGCGTTTCCAGCAGCTGCACCTCCCTGCAAGGCTCCAGCTCCCCTGGCCTGGGTCCCTGCAAGCAGGGCTCACCGGCTTCTCACAGTTGGTTGGTTGTCCATCCTGAGTGCCTAAGTGTCCCTGGCTGGACTTTAATTCTGCCCACGCCCCCGTACAATGTTGCTTCTCTAACTTTTCAGAATCCCAGCTGGAGGTGCCATCTGTTTCCAGACAGCACCCTGATTGGTACTGCTTCCCGAGTTCCAACCATTTGCCTTAGACAAATGGTAAGATAAAAATTGTGCAAACAGTGGGAATGAATCACCGGTCTCCAGGGCTTCATAGAAACCACCTTGATCCACTGTGTATGAATTTATCCTGTGCAGGCCACATGAGGGGACTGACTGGGTCGCAGCGCTTCTTATCCCTCCGTCGGCTCATGAAGATCTGGGCAGACAGAGTGCAGGGTGCCAGGGCAGGCCTGCTGTGGAGTGATTTTAAAAAAAACAACTCTGCCTTGAAAACAAGCTCGCTCGTAACCAGGAAGCCAAGTCCAGCAGGCCTTGACTCCCGGGTCAGAATCTAACACAGGGCTGCTAATCCTGTTCATTTTCTCTCCTCCTCCCTGAAGTACGAGGGGGCAGAGGCTCACCTGCCATGCCATGTGGTTGCCATGACAACCCTGATGTTCCTACCGGGTGCTGCCTCCTCTCCGTGCCTGGCGACGGGCCTGGCTCATTGACATGTATTTCCGAGAGCCGGCCCGCATGGCTGCCTTTCATTATGACTGCTCAGAAGGGAACCAGATGATGATTAAGTTTTGCCAGGCATGGGGCATTATTTTCAAGGTCTCGGACAATCCCCCTCGTCTGGTGTATGGGACTGGCTTTTGCACCAGCAGCTTCATGTTTTAGCTGCTTTAGCTAGAAATCCTTCCAAGGTCAAAGCCACAAAAACATAAAAATGCATGCTATAAATCAGAGGTGAGGCGGTTGCTGAAAAGCTTTCCTGTGCCCCGGATAGATCTCTTATTAGATGTTAAGACATTCAGATGGTTTTCTGGGAAACAAATATATCTATACTTTTGTCCGTTGCCAGTTCACTGTGTTTTCTGTAATAGAATCATGTTTCTGCCCTCAAATGAGCCATGATGTGTGCTCAGGCTTGCATTTATGGTCCTTGAGTTCATTAAGCGGAATAAACTGCAGAGGCTAAAGTATAAATACTAAGGTCGTCTGTGTCCAGGATGGTGAGGGATGTGTCACGTGAAACTCACGTTGCCTCTTGTTTTGACTAACTGCTGCCATAGCCAGGAGCTAACATGGACTTTTGGAAAAGGTTTTCTTTTTTCCTGCAAGAGCTTCCTGCCGAATCTGATTGTTCAACAGAAACTGTTTTCCTGACTGGTCTCAACAGAGGTGGAAGTTCACCAAAGGGAGCTGATGTAGGAGAGTAGTCCAGCCCCCAAGCCCTGGAGTCAGAGCGCAGAGTTTAGGTCTTTCCTGTGTGACCTCAGCAAGTCGCCATGGCTCTGTTTTCTCTGAGATGGGGATAATGATGGCACCTGCTTCATAGAGATATTTTGAGCTTTGAATAAATTCATGTTTATAAAATGTTTAGAACAGCACGTAAGTGAATCTTTGCTAACTATTTAGGAATACTTTTCAACAGTACCTTCACTGACAACTTCTCCTGTCTCTGTTTTCTGTTCATAAAGTGGGAATAGTGATGCCACCTACTTCATAGTTATTTTGAACTTTGAACAGATAGATTATTATTCATAAAATGTGTAGAATGGTACACAAATGAATTCAAATCTCTGTTAGATATTTAGGATTGCTGTTCAGCAGTGCCTTCACTCACAACTTACCTTGTCTCTGTTTTCTTTCTCGAAAATGGGATAATGGTGGCACCCATTTCATGGTTATTTTGAACTTTGAACAAATTAATGTTTATAAAATGTGTAGAACAGCACATAAGTGAATTCAAGTATTTGTTGAATAAATATTTAGGATTGCTGTTCGACAGTGCCTTCACTCACAACTTCTGTTATTATTAGTCTGTGTTCTTAAGCCTAAGGAACTGTCATTGAATTTGAGGGTGATGTTAGTAGGGTCACTTCATGAGGGGTGTATATTGTATCCGTTTCATAACCACAAACCTGAGGTTTCACACCTAGTTCGTATGCACTCTCTACCTGTCTGTGTTGGGTCTTGGGAGAGTCACTAAGATACTTGAATGATGGGGCAGGATGCTAATCACTCCCTGGGTACTTTCTATAAGCTGGGTGCATTAGCAAACATTTAATCCAAATTATGTCATTTAGGCCCCAGAAAAACCCCCCGAGGTACATAAGAATTGAGGAAACTGGAGCTCCAAGAAGCTGAGAGTGGCCTAAGACCTCACAGTTAGTGATGGTGGAACAGAAAATTGAAGTCAGGATTCCTGTGTCTGCTCCCAGAGTCTCTAGTTTTTGCTATTGCATATGATGTGTGCTCTCTCTCTCTCTATCTCTCTCTCTCTCTCTCTCTCTCTCTCTCTCTCTCTTTTTCTCTCTCTCTCTCTCTCTCTCTCTCTCTCTCTCTCTCTCTCTCTCTCTCTCTCTCTCTCTCTCTCTCTCTCGTCTGTAGTTAAAGTACTGCTTCCTGAGATCAATGAGCTTGCAGACAGTCACCTGTTATACTCCAAACTCGGAACACATTTGGCTCACAGTAAATGTTTGCTGGACATAGGAATACATATTTTTGTTTCATTATTGGAATTTTTACTGTGATCCCATGAATCTAGAGTCCTTAATTCCAATACCTTCTTGATATTCTTTGAGCCCAGCACCAACAAAGTGAATTTAACTCCATCTTTATGTAGAGTTTGAGGGGAGAGAAATTTTAGTTCAAGTCCCAGAACTGCCACTATGGTAGCTCTATATCTTTGGTCAAGTTATTTAATTAATTTATTATTATTTTTTTCGAGACAAGGTTTCCCTCAGTTGCCCAGGCTGGAGGGCAGTGGGTGCAATCATGACTCACTGTAGCCTTGACCTCCCAGGCTGAGGTGACCCTCCCAGCTCAGCCTCCCAAGTAGCTGGGACTATAAGCATGCATCACCACACTCGGCTAATTTATGTATTTTTAGTAGAGATGGGATTTTGCCATGTTGCCCAGGCTGGTCTTGAACTCCTGGGCTCAAGCAATTTGCCTGCCTTGACCTCCTAATTGTCAAGTTATTTAATATCTAGCATTCAAATTCTATATATTAAGACTGGGATAATAATAATTACGCTCACCTTATAGAGTTATTTTAAATGTTAAAGAGAAAATTTAGGGAAAGTGTTTAACATAGCAGCTGGCAGAAAGAGGCATGTGATTGGTGTTAATTATCATGATAGTAGTATATGTTAATGTGTCCAGTGCTTTCTTGGTATGGGGCTGGCTAATCACATGCTGCTCTTCACTTTTCTCCATGTTTTCCCTGAAACAGAGGTGATCTGTCTCGTTTTCTCTGAGGTAACTATTGTTGCCAAATGGAATGACCCTGGGCATCTCTTAATCAGCACCTTGGACAGTGCACAAGGCTCAGTCACACTGGGATTACACAACCTCACTTTTCTAATCAGTTTCAGTGATCAGAGCAGACAAAAGACTAACATCATCCTTTGTATCATGCATTTGTCTGCTAGTTTTTATAGGAAACTGGCAGAGCCAACAAGCGGATTTGTTATGAAAACATGACCTTGCTGCAAGAATTTCTAATGTCAGGACTAGTGACGCTCATTTCCTGATCTACTCACCAGCAGTTTTTAGGATGCCATGTTTTACTGGAGTGCTATTTAGGGAAAGAATACTCTCATCATCATTTTAGCCATTATCTTTTCATTATTATTTCCTGTTATGTTTTAGACAAATCTTGTCTTAACTGATTGCAGTTGTATAATTGTTTTGGAAAAGACACTAATGCACTAATTTTCTTTTATAAATTTATCTACTTTTCAAGTGATTTTTGGAAAGGAGACATAATTTTTCTTAAAGGTTGCTTTGTGTATGTGGTTACCACATGAAAAATATTTGCCTTCTGTTGACTGAGCCTGTAGTTAGTGCCCACTGCCCCTTACCCTGACCAACCAAATTATTCCAGAGAATGTGAATTTCATGCATTTGGCACTAACATACATGAAGCAGGTGATATGCTTTCATTTATTAGAAGCTCTCTTACTGATTTTATGTCTGTCATGCCTTAGCATGATACCAGCAAATGCATCTTATAGATGTGAAAGCAGTTGTGAGCCCAAGCGACCCATTATCCAGTTTAATCCAATGCTGTGGAAGTGACTCTGACATTGGTTTGACAATTCACGTAGTTAATGTGGGATCTGAAATCACTGGGTGCAGTTTTGTGAGTTTAAACCTCTTTTAAGCTCATAGTTGATGATTTACCACTAACTTGCTGTGAAACTGAAAGGCCATGTGGTGATCTGGGGATGTAGGAATCTACTTCTGTGGGATGACTGGAAAGGAATTACCTCTAAGTGGAGCTCTGCCCTGATGCTTGATCTGCGTCTTTGCAGCATAGGAGAGGCCCTGTGCAGCAGTACGGATGGAGTCCCTTCTCTGTTTCCTCAGGTTCCTATCTTGGTTGCTCTATTTGTGCATACTCTGTTTTTGTCAAGAGTGCACACTTTTATAAATTGGACATAGGGAACTAATTACTAGGCATGACATCACCCCTATAATTCACTATTGGACTAGCAGCCCTCACCAAAGCAATAAGATAAGAAAAAAAAATTAAAAAATGTAGGAACAGGTAAAGAAGAAGAAAATTTCATGATCTGCATTCTATATTTTAAAAAACAGCGAACTAAGGAACATTAATTGTTAGGTTAACATTTCTTTTTCATGCAACATCTGAGTGCCTATGGCTATGTACCCGTGAACTCAGGACAAATTAAGTGAGAAATATCTCCTGAATAAAATAATGGGAAACATTCTGTGGGCTTCTGGGGTGATAGCACAATTGTATACATTGTTTTCTTGCCATTCAAGCCCCTCTGAGGCCAGCTTTCCACCTTTCTCTACCAGCATGACTGGCCAGGCTATCTGGTGGAGATTCAGAGATTCTGTTTTCCAGGTGTGGCTTGGACTTCCACACCTGGGGCTCTTGCTGGAGTCACTCTTCTTTTTGTAATTCCTGCTTCACTCGATTAACCCTTTTGAGAGTTAGATCAAGTAACATCTTTATTCACCCGTGTCCAGTCAATAATAAACGATGACCTGCTGCTTATTGTGTATCAGGTAACGTGGCATCAGCCATGAACAGCACACAGACACCAGCTCCTGGGGGTAGCACCACACATCCTGCCACCGTAATTTAGACACAGAGGTACTTGCTTTCCAGTTCATGTGCTGCACCCACTCTTCATCTGAGTCGCTTTGTGATTACTTATGTGTGGCTTCACAAAGCTACGTATGTTCCACAAATGTCATCTTAAAACTTCCTATTTATGTCTCTGCTTTCCCAAGGAGACCATAAGCTCCCTGAGGACAGAGGCTACCTTTTATGTCTTTTAGAATCTCCTGGAGAACTTACATAACCTCAAGTGCGATAAGAAAACCAAATGTATTTGTTAAATCATGGATGAACTGGCAGAGTACAACCCACATCATGTCTAAGGACATGGCATTTTACAGTTTAATTTTTAACCTTTTTTATTTTGAAGTACGTTTAGACTTGCATAGACATTGCAAAAATAGGACGTAGTTTTTTCATGAGTGTACTCTTTACCCAGGGGACCCCAGTGGAGACATCATTCATCACTGTGGTACTGTGACCACAACCTGGACACCAGCATTCACCCAATGTAATTAACTAAAGTATAGGCATCATTTAGAATTATTTTCATTTGACTTTGAAGATTTTAGCCAACTTTCATCTTTGCTATGTGATCATTTTTACCATTCAAATAAAAATGTTCCTGGCCTGTTTTTATTTTTGCAGAAGAAAGCTTTCTGAACATCATCACTTTTCTCTCTGTGCATCTTTTAAATTGAAATATCTTGGGTGGAGTGAGTTGTAGGTCCCCTTCAGTCTGAGGCAGAGAAATGGAACCTACATGAGCAATGTTCAAAAGCTGGGATTGATGCAGCAGACATCCCTTCTCCTGGGACAGACGTACTCACTCATGGCCTTTCTCTTTCCATAGTTCCAATATACATGATAACTATCCTTTGTTTTAAGAAGTGCTTGAATTACAGCAGCAGTATGTACTCAATGAGATACCATCTCACACTCATCAGAATGGCTATCACTAAAAAGCCAAAGAGTAACAGTTGCTGATGAGGTTGTGGAGAAAATGGAACACTTGGACACTGTCAGTGGGAGTGTAGATTAGTTCAACATTGTGGAAAGCAGTGTGACTCCTCAAAGAGCTAAAAGCAGAAATACCATTGTCCCAGCAATCCCATTACTGGATATATACCCAGAGAGATGTAAATCATTCCGCCATAAAGACACATGCACAGGAATGTTCATTGCAGCACTAGTCGCAATAGCAAAGACGTGGAATCAACCCAGGTGCCCGTCAGTGACAGATTGGATAAAGAAAATGTGGTACACGACACCATGGAATACTATGCAGCCATAAAAGAGAGTGAGAGTATGTCTTTTGTGGGAACATCGAAGGAGCTGGAGGCCATTATCCTCAGCAAACTAACACAGGAGGAGAAAGCGGACACTGCATGTTCTCACTTGTAGGTGGCGGCTGAGTGGTGAGAACACATGAACGCAAAGGGAAACAACACTGGGGTCTGCTTGAGGTTGGGGGGTCGGGGGGCAGAAAAGACAACGATTTGGTACTGGGCTTAATTTCTGGATGATGAAATAATCTGTACAACAAGCCCCACATAGTATGACTTCACCTGTGTAACAGACCTTCAGTTGTACCCCAAACCTAAAATACAAGTTGAGAAGAAACACTGTGTTGTTTTATCTCTTGACAGTTGCCAAAGATCAACAAGTCATTTTCACCTTTATTTAAAAACTGTTGTCATATCATTTCCCCAGGATGAGCATCAGATGCCAGCTGAGTCCGTGTAGTAGGGGATGTTGGATTTGGATATGAGGATGCACTCTGTTGGTTCAGTGCTTCAGAAAATGAGGAAATATCCACCAGCCTAGAGTTACCTGTTTGAATTAGCCGGTCCTCCCCAAATGAAATCACATTGAATAAAATCCTGTTTCTGCATTTCTTACAAGTTTCCTAGGATTAATTAAGGGTAAAATAAAATGATTAGCACAGATGCAGAAGTTTTCTCAGAGATACTTTTGCAGAATTATTGGCACCGAGTCAGTTTTGCAAGAATCCTTTGAAAAATATCTTCCCCCAGGGCTGCTAATCAAGAGTGGTTATCTCAAGAAGGGTCTTACCTGATTAAAACAAAGTCCAAGAGGTAGGCCGGGCGCGGTGCCTCATGCCTGTAATTTCAGCACTTTGGGAGGCCGCGGCAGGCGGATCACAAGGTCAGGTGTTTGAGACCAGCCTGGTCAACATGATGAAATCCTGTCTCTACTAAAAATATAAAAATTAGCCAGGTGTGGTGGTGGGAGCCTGTAGTTCCATCTACTTGGGAGGCTAAGGCAGGAGAATCGCTTGAGCCTAGGAGGTGGAGGTCGCAGTGAGCCAAGATTACGCCACTGCACTCCAGCCTGGGTGACAGAGTGAGACTCTGTCTTAAAAAAAAGTCCAAGTGGTAACAAGGCTGGGAGCAGCATCTCTCTTGGGAAATATCAGAGATGGAATTTTTTTTAAATTTACTTTTTTTTTTTTTTTTTTTGAGACGGAGCCTTGCTCTGTCGCCAGGCTGGAGTGCAGTGGCACGATCTCAGCTCATTGCAACCTCTGCCTCCCGGGTTCAAGCAATTCTCCTGCCTCAGCCTCCCAAGTAGCTGGGACTACAGGCATGTGCCACCATGCTCAGCTATTTTTTTTTTTTTTGTATTTTTTGTAGAGGCGGAGTTTTGTCATGTTGGCCAGGACGGTCTCAATCTCTTGACCTCGTGGTTATTCTGCCCTGGCTTTTCAAAATGCTGGGATTACAGATGTGAGCCACTACGCCCGGCTCAGAGATGGAATTTTAAGGGCAGTTTTGTGGATGTGATAGATCACGTGTAAACATTTTTAGTCTAATAAGCGGGGGAGATGAAAATCTTAGCTTTAGCTATGAAAATGCAATGAAAGTCATGGAAATAAAACATGAAACTCTTAAACTACTCATTGCATTTTACCTACAAAGACTGAACTTGGAGACCATTCCAGAAAATGGTGGCAAAAGTGGAAGATGAGGAATTAGAGCGATATGGTGCTTCAGTACTCTGTGCCTCAGTTTACTTTGCCTCTGTTTATTTCGGGCCTCAGAGTCATGCCTGTCACTCGTGTCCAAGTTCCCAGCTTCGTGGCCCAAGTGGAACAAGCCATGGAGTTCTTGTCTCTCGTGACTTCTGTCCATGCTTTGGATGACAGTAGATTTTGGTCTTTGCTGGTCTCTGGATTATGTTCAGTCACTGGAGGGTGACCGGGGTGGGCTTTTCTGTTGAAGGTGGCTGCTGTTTACACAGGGTCATCTTCAGCCCCATACGTGAAGGCCTGTGCATCATCAACAGCAGAATTACAAGACCTTCAGTAGGCAGAAAGGGTGAAAGAGAGGGATTAGGTCTTGTTAGAAACCACCTGCTTAGAAGCTTAAATGAATATTTCTTAAATATGATAAGTTTCTCTAATCCATCTTCACTGAGATGAAAAACAAAAGAATACTGGAGAGTGGGGAGGAGCGTAGGCAGTTTTCCGTGACTGTGCTTTGCTCTGAGATCTCCCTGGCATCAGGAGACGGTTACTGAGGAACCAGCTGGGAATAGCTGATGATGCAGTCGTGTCTTGATCTTCCCTGTTTCGGGGCTGGCGTGAGAAAGTAAGGCAGGCATTTCATTTCCTTTCGCAGCCGGGGTCGATGTAATCTCCCGTACCTTGTTGCCAGGCCGGCTTTGCTCGTTGTGCGGTTTTAGGATGTCTCAGGGCCTCAAAATGGAAACTGTTAAGAGACAATTTCTGTAGCTAGTGTTTGCATGAAAAGTAGACCTTTGATCAACATTACAATAAGTCTGACAGATCATGAGATACGATAGTGAGAAAACAGGCTGCCTTTGGCCTCTGTGTTGTGGCTGAAGTTTATATTAATCAGAGATGTGTGTTTCTAAACAACCCACACAATTGTGCCCAAAAGATATCTCCCCCCCATTATTTGGGACAGAAAACCAACTACATTAAGTAATATTAAGGAAACTCAAGGCTTGGAGAACTCTTTCCGTGTGAGTATATGCATGCTTGAAAATTTTTTTTAGTTGTCTTCCATATTAAAAGAGCCCTAGCTGTCTTGAACTTTGCTAGATTAGGTGAAAACATACAGAAGCGTTTCAAAGAAGAGAGAAGACATAAGCAGCAGATTTCCCAGTCTGCGTTTAATTTTCACAGTCTTGGTGGAAGTGGGGGTGCAGGGAAATATTTCCATGACATGAGAAAGACAACAGCAATGATGACTGAGAACTGCCCCTCCTCCCCAGCACTGGGGAGATGATAGGGAGTGGGTGGGGGCTGTGGTGGGCAGTGGGCGAGTCTCTCACAGGGCCAGCCTCTCATTCCTTCAAGTGAAACCACAGGGAAATAGGCCAGGGTTACCAGCACTTCACAGAAGTCAGAAAAACAGACTTTCCATGTAAATTGTTTTGATTTTGAAACCTTGGCAGATAGGAAATTAAGAAAGAAATTAGTCCATTTTTGAAACTCACTGTGTTGATGAACACACCCACATATAGCCGGGTGGGCTGCCTGTGTACTGGCCTTCTTCTAGACATGGGAGACTTAGTTTTGTACAAAAAGAAGGTTGTCTCTGGAAAAAAACAACATGATCACATTTTCCTAATCTTTGAAGAATGCTAACAGAACGAAATAAACGGTGGAGCAGGCACCATGGCTCACGCTTGTAATCCCCGCACTTTGGGAGGCTGAGGTGGGCAGGTCACTTGACGCCAAGAGTTTGAGGTCAGCCTGGCCAACATGGCGAAACCCCATCCGTACTAAAAATACAAAAATTAGGTGGGTGTGATGGCACAGGCTTGCAATCCCAGCTCCACAGGAGGCTGAGTCAGGAGAATTACTTGAACCTGGGAGGCAGAGGTTGCAGTGAGCTGAGATTGCACCACTGCACTCCAGCCTGGGAAACAGAGTGAGACTCCATCTCCACAAAAAAAAAAAAAAAAAAGGCAGTGATATTGGAACTGCTCAGTGAGGTCCCAAAAGGGGACAGGAGTCTCCCCTGAGAGGCTAAAACCCACTGCTGTGTGCCTCCTAGTTATTTCTTTACACAAGCTGTGTTAAGATTCTTTTCCTACCTTACTAAGAATGAAACTAAGTCCTTTTTGATGAGCCCTAAATCCTGTGGCTTTGTTTTTCCAAGATCCTATAAACTAGAGAAGCACGATGTTGGCACAGAATACAATATTTTAAACATCCGTATGAAAAATGGGAACCCACGCACTCTCACATCCTTCTGCTGGTGTTGAGGCAGCGGCGATCGCTGGTGGAGACGCAGACTTGACGGCTTAGAAGGAGGGTTCTGCATTAAGAAGACTTCTGCATAAGACCCTCAGCACGGTGCTCCCCACTCCTCCGCAGACATGACCCTCGATGGTGGCTCTGAACTGGGCTCACTGGTTGGTCAGGTCACCGTAGCAGGGTCTAGAGCATGCACCTGATAGAAACACAGTGTCAGCCCCGAGCGTGAGCCACGAATGCAATTTTACATTCTTGAGCAGCCACGTTACAAGAAAGCAAAGAGAAAATGAGTAAAATAAACTTGAAAAATGTATCTTTATTTAACTCGATAAATCTTAAATATCACTTCAGTAGGAAATCAATATAAATTAATTTAAATCAATATTTTATGATGCCTTATAATTTATCATAATATTTTATTTTACATTCCTTTTTTGGGACATTGAATCTTGAAAATCTGGTGTCTGCTTTACAGTTAGGGCTCGTGTTGGTAGAGACAGCCGCATTTCGAGTGTTCCGTAGCCACAGGTTGCCAGCAGCCTCTGCATGGGCAGCAGTTATGCATCTGATTCCAGCACCTGCTCAAGGTGTGCCAAGCACCAGGGAATGCTCATGAGAAAGTTCTGCCTTTGAGGACCTTGTAGTCTTGTTTTAAAAAATTTTTCCAAGTGAAACACTTGAAAAGAATGATGATGAATAGGAACATTAGTCCCAAAATAGATTTAACAGTAAACTATTTTATAAGTGAATGTGAGACTTTGGTAGTTTGTTCAATAGATGCAAAAAAAAAAAAAAATGTTTGAATCCTGTCCTGCCAGAGACACTTCCTTCAAAATATGTTCCTGGGACCGATGTGCATCCAAGAGCTGGAAGAGGACGCGCTGCACAGTTTCACCTCTCACCTGCGTGCTTGCCATCTGTCTTAGCATGCAACTTGAAGTATAAGGCCCTCCAGTTCTTCGAGAGGCTGAGGCGGGCGGGTCACCTGGACTCAGGAGTTGGACACCAGCTTGGGCAGCATGGTGAAATGCCATCTCTACTAAAAAAAAAATACAAAAATTAGTGGGTGTGGTGGTGCACACCTGCAGTCCCAGCTACTCGGGAGGCTAAGGTGGGAGAATCACTTCAGCCTGGGAGGTGGAGGCTGTGGTGAGCTGAAACTGCATCACTGCACTGCAGCCTGAGGGATACAGTGAGACTCCATCTCAGAAAAAAATAAAAAGGCCTTTAGTTACATCTGGATCTGAATCTTAGATGACAGCACTCTGCTATGGTATAGGACTAGAAAAAATGGCCGGCATGCTAAGATGCCAGGTGGAGTGAGAGGGCAGGGAGAGGGAGAGGGAGCGAATGGCATCTTCTCTACAGCAGTCTTGCTGGTTGTCCTGCTCACTGTATCTCAGCATCGATGGTAGGATTGGGCTTAAAGAGGGACCCTGGACTGGCTGACCAGTCCTGTCCCAGGAAGCAGCAGAGTGCTTTCTGTGCAGCGTGGCTTAAGCACAGCACTAGACAAAACAGATGAGCAAAAGCACTTATGGGGAGGAGAGGGACATTGCAGAGCCATCTCCTCCCCTTCCAGGACATTGAGAGGCTGGAGTGTGTGCTCAGGAAGTGAAGGGGCTCAGGACAGAAGAGGAAGGACATCAAAAGGCCTTATGGATAGGATTTGGATAAATGGAGAGATGGGGGAAAGGCAGAACTGCCCCCCGTAGATGTTTGAGACAAGAATGGAAGGTTCCAGGCTATGTAAGAGTCTCCAAGGAATCTAAATAAAATTTCTCCCAGAAACCAAGATGAGTGATCATAAAGTCATTTGCATAGGAAAGCAAAAACAGGTTGAAACGGTGACAACCCTACCAGATGCGAGCTACCTTCAGGATAAACATTCTATTAAATCAGCATTCTGAGTGCCTAGCAGGAAGGGTTTCCAAAGCTCAAGAGGCATAAAGAGAGTTAAATGGCTGTTATGTTGGTGGTAAGGAAAACATTTAGCTTACTGGCAAGACGCGGCAGTGCCTGAAACTCTTGTAGGTGAAAGCACATTTTGTTGTTGTTTTTTTAACTGGGTGCGTCCAATTTAATTTTCATGACGTGACCAAATTCATCGTTGTGCTGTCTCCTTGGGTTCCTGTGGATCTAGGGGGAATGGAGGAAATCTTTTTAACAAAAAGAGGTGGCCCTCATCACTCTCCATGGCCAGTGCCTTGTGAGGCATCGTCGTATTTCCCAATCTACAGGGACTCATCTTTAGAAAAGAGCTTTAAATCCCCAAGCTCACTGCCTCTTCAGCTTGCTGGTCCACCTACCCTTTCTGTTTTCTGATGGCCTGGATTTTTATGCAACAGTACAGTTGGTATGGGCTAGAATATTTTCTGAACTAGAATGACAACTCCCATTTCCTTTTCCAAACAAGTAATTTAAACTTTTTAAAATGTTCTTTTCTCAGAACATGAGATAATAATTACCAAAGAAGTGGCCATATTTGGGGGACCTGGCTAATCAATGTATGAAAAATGTCAAGGGCTAGAAATCAATTAAAATAGCAACATAATCAATATGTACTTTATAAAATCAATAAAGAATGCTAATGCTGATGTTGACAAGGGTGTGAGGAAATGCCATTCAAATACTCTGTCCTTGGAGAAATTTTGAATCATCTTTCCGGAAGGGCATTTAGCCTGACAGCCTCACTAGGGCAGAATGTTGAAAGATAAACGTGGGAACTATAAGCATATACTTTCTCAGTTCGTCAGCCAACCCTGAGAGATGGGAAGGGCTGATTGAATCTGCCTCATTTGGAGAAATTATGCGCCCACGAGTCAGCAACCCCCCCACCCCCACAGATTTGTCCCGACAACCAGCTCACAAGATCCATAGCAATGTTGCGTGAATGGATGAATGAGGAATAATGGAAATGTGGACCATGGCTTTCCATTTCTTAAGGCATCCTCATAAACCAGTTGTGTTCCTGTTTACAACAGAAAGAATATTTTCCCCATTTGCCATGGGAAGCCTGGGGTCCCATTGGATAGAATTCATTTTCCCAGAGGTTGAATCGTCTTGGTCAAGGCAGATCGCATCTAGAATCACAAAAATGCTGATGTCTGCATGTGTCTTGTTGAGCTACTGGCCTCGGCATTCTCCTTCCTTGACTATGGATATTAGAATATTATTGTCAGGCAGAGCAAATCCTTTTTGATAAGTATAAGATTATTCCTTTAAAATTCTTTGAAACTGTGAAGTTTAGGAACTCTCCCCCATTTCCCACCCTCTTCTCAAATTTGATTGGCTGTTTCCTTTTTCTGCAACAGGATTATGTGTGTTTTCCAAGGCAGGGGATTCAACAGATAATCTGTGATAAAAACTCATATCAGATTCTAGGGGAATGAGAACCGATGGTATTGGTTTGAAGTTAAGCAACACTATTGTAGATTGGATTTCGTGTCTTATGGGAAATGTGCATGTGTGGGGGGCTTCTCACCCGTCTATCTTCCCCATAAGACTGCAGTCACCTGCTGCTGCCTCTCCAAAACCCCAAGCACTTGCTTTCCTCAGGGTCTTTGCATGTACCACCCCCTCTGCCATTCTTTCACATCATTCAGGCTTCTGCTGTAAAATTCCCTAGCCAGCATCCTTTCCCCTCTCTCTCTCTCTGCTTGCTTCATCTTGTCTTCTTCATAGAACATATTGTCACCTGACATACTGCTTTTCCTTCTACATTTTCCCAATAAGGATGTGAGTTCTGTAATAGCAGGGCTTTTGCCTTCTGTGATTCCTGCTGTACCCCCAGTACTGAGATGATGCCTCTACTTAGAACCCCTGAATATGGTTGGGCCAACAGTCACCTGGCCAACACTCAACCCAACAGCTAGGTCTGCCAAGGAGGGTATTAGCTTACTCAGAAGAGAACCTCTGGTTAGTTTACATAAAGGCATTCCTTAAACTAGTACATCTAGCAAGCATTCAGCAAACATTTGTTAGATGAGTGAAATGAACACAATAATACAAATACAGTGTCTGAAGCATGGCTTGGCACCTGGAAGGTGTGATATAAATGTTGCTCCTGGTGCTGTTCAGCTGTTGCTCCTGATAGCAATTTCAACTCCGTGGCCAAATGATGCCTGCATTAGAACATTTCAAAGAAAACATTTCCAGTTTCCTTGGCAAAGAAATCATAGCTAAAAGGCTTTCATAGGCATGGCATTGAGATCACATTTTAAAACAAGCTGAGGAGTAAACATCTATATTCAATGAGAGGAAGGAAGTCACTTTCTTAGGCCCAGTGAGTACAGCTGTGTTTTCAGCATTTGCAGTTAAATAGTGAATCATTTCATGATCTTTACTCAATATCATCCACAAGTTGCCTTCATTTATTCTGGTGTAAGAGGAAGAAATGCTCCAGTGTGGCTCAGCATCAGACTAGAGAGAAAGCAGTGACCTCTGGACACCACTAAGAGGTAAAGAATTCTAGAGGGTCGCTCTGTGATGGGACAAAGCAAACGTCCACGCAGCGTGTGAGCTAACCTGAAGAAGAAGTTGTAGTCTCAGAGTTAAAGGCAGGGGAAGTGAAAGAAGTCGAGAGGCAGGAGGATGCCTGCTCCATAGAGAGAGATTGCACAGCAGTGTGGTGTGCTCTGCTCATTTTCTTCTTTTGATTTTAATGATGAGTTTGTGAACTCTGTGTCACTGCAGGGGCCTCTTTCTCTGGATGGAGCAGGACCACCACCCCTCCTCTTTCATCCTGTGATAGCCCATGTTAGCAGGCCAGGAGTGTTCATTTCACCTTTTGGTAGCCCTCTAAGCCTCTCTGGTTCCGTCTGTGTGGATGGTCAGCACCACTGCGTTTCTCAGAACAAAAACTCGGAACTCCTTCCTTGCTCTTACCCCACAGGAAACCCACCACCAAATCCTCTGGAATAGACCCAGAAACTGTTAATGAAATGCCAGAGGCTTAGTCTAGGTCCTGCTGCTCACCATGCAGAAATCCAGTCACCGAGACCAACAGTATTGCCAGGGAAGAAGGCTTTAATTGGGTGCTGCAGCCAAGGAGATGGGAGATCAGTCTCAAGTCCATCTCCCTGACCACTAACACGAGGGGTTTACATAGCAGGAAGAAATGCAGCTATGTGTGGGGAAAACAGGAATTAGGGAGGGAGTGGGTCAACAGGAAGCAGGTGGTCCCTTAGGCAGTCACAACGAGTGAGGGCTCTGGTGTCTCACTATCCAGATGCGGTGCCCTGGTGAGTTTCAGTTTATTGATGCTATCTGGGAGGCCTGATGGTTGGTTTCCTGAGAAAAGAAACTCAGATAAGACAAACGCAAGTTTCTCAAGTTTCAAGACTGGGAGGATCATTTTCTAAGTTTGTTCATAGAAGCCATAAACGTCAATTCTATGGGACAACTGGGCTGATTTCGAAACTGGTGCCTGCTCACCTCCTGTCTTGTGTGGATTCCTTAATTCACTTGCCTTTGTCTGTCTCAGCTGACCACACCAGCCTATGCATGAGTCTGCCCAGTGCCCTCCTCACCCACCAGCAACCTGTCCTCCCAGCCATCCTCTTCCCAAAGCCATCCTTTCAAGCACACATTGGATCGTGCCACTCTCTTGCTCTCAGCCCCGTTTTGGTTTCCATCAACTTTTCAACAAAACTCAAGTTCCTGCCGTAGCCTGCACCTGGCTGCCTCATGTACTGCATTTTCCACAATGCCTTCTCCCCAGCTTGTTCCACGCTACCATGTTTGTGAGTGCTGCTGCCTCTGCCTGGAGCTCCTCCCACGAGACACCCACAGCACTCATGCTCTCACTTCCTTTACATCTTCACTCAGACGTCACCTTCTTTGATCACATTTTCTAGAAGTCTCTACCTTTGTTTCCTCCTTTATATTCCTACATCCCATCCACTGACACTTTTCCGTATACCTATATGTTATATATATTATATAAACGTAGTATATTTTATGTATGCATTCACTGATACTGTTATTTATAATGCATGTATGTAGGGTAATAAGGAAACAAAGAATATAAAAATTATATACAAATTGTAAATATATATGTATGTATGTATGCTCCCCCAAAGCTCACTGATAGGGGTTTTTGGAAACGAGTAAACATGTATGTATTCCAATAAAACTTTATTTAAAAGGGGACATCTTTATTTAAAAAGATGTGGCTTGTAGGTCATATTTGCTGAAGTGTGATCTAGGAAGCCACAGATCATCAACAGCCCCAGGAGATCTGCAGAACCGTGGGCATGCCTGCAGTTTTGCCACCCTCAGGCCCACCCTGCCCAGCTCTCAGCCACCCTGCTTCCTCCCACCTCATCTGGTGCTAGAAATCCCTGGAGATGGGCCCCCACCCGATCCCCAGGCAACATGGGGAAGGAAGAGTGGGAGCAGGAGGCCAGGCTTGTCGCTGCCCGTGACTCTCGCACCTCTCTGGGAGAGCCTGTGAAGTTGGTTGGGAAGCAGGCTGTATTTGGTCTCTGCCGCCCAGGCCTGGCAGCAGCTCTGTAACACCCATGACTCACTCTACTGATGCAAATGCTATGAAATCCATTTTGCCATTTTAGAATACACACTTGCTTGTTATAGCTCAGAGGTTCAAGAGCTGCAGTGTGCAGACTCTGGTGTGCAGGGTGGCACAGGCAGGGAGGTTTTCATGACAGTGCAAATTAATGTAAATGCAGGGCCAGTTGTATGCATAGGTGGGGAGGTGGCTGGGTGCTGGAGGAGTGGTGCTGAGTGGATTTGCTGTGTGATCTTTCTTAAATCATCTCACCTCTCTGAGTTGAAGTTTCTGAGGGATCCCAGAAATGAGTAATGAAGTGCGTAAGGGCAGCGAGGACCAAAGATAAGCATACGGGTGTTTACAGCTAATTGTGACCAGATGGAAATGCAGACCCAAGATCGCCAAATTTTTTGATTTTTTTTTTCCACCAGAAGGTGCTTTTGGGGAGAATATATAGAAAGAAGAATGCACTTTAAAATATTATTTGTATGCTTTCATTTTTATATTGAATTTTCTATTCTTAAATGTTGAGGATTATTATGTAACACGGGTCCGTGTAAAACGTCTCCACGGCCAAATCCCGTCACGGGCTGCCATCTTGAATCATGCCCTTCCTGCCACACTGAGGAATGCCCGAGGCCCCGTCTCACACTGAGGGTTGCACGGACGTGCGTTTTGCTTTTGTTGGTATTTGGAGTCTAGTAATCCTGTGTGAATAAAATGCAAACAGCAGATTTGCTGACAGTTCCATCCGGAGGGAGACAGAGCAAGAGCAAGTGTGCTTATAATTAGCAGTCATCTCACCCTGAGTCCAGCCAAAGGGCGGTTTCAAGCATGATCTGAACTTGGATCTGAGCACTGAGATAGCCTTTCTCGTGACTTCTCCATGTCAGACAGATAGGCAATCTCATTTCCTCCCATAAAAAGCAATCAGGATGTATTGCTCTGTTCTCTGGGCTGATGAATTTATGAAAGGACAAGAGTTTCCTTTGCAATTTGTGATGCACCATGTGTGTGTAGCCTGGGCCGAGAATTCTGTGTGAGGTGAACAAAAACTCACTTTCACTTTCCTTCTAATGTGCACCCGGATTTTTCACACAGGCTGGTTATTTTAACCTTCCCAATAACCCCACAATGGTTTGGGTCAGATTACTCATTTCTCTCTCTCTCTCTTTTTTTTTTTTTTTTTTTTTTTGAGATGGAGTCTCTCTATCACCCAGGCTGGAGTGCAATGGCATGATCTCAGCTCACTGCAACCTCCGCCTTCCGGGTTCAAGCGATTCTCCTGCCTCAGCCTCCTGAGTAGCTGGGACTACAGGCACATGCCACCACACCTGGCTAGTTTTTGTATTTTTAGTAGAGACAGGGTTTCACTGTGTTAGCCGGGATGCTCTCGATCTCCTGACCCTGTGATCCACCTGCCTCGGCCTACCAAAATGCTGGGATTAAAGGTGTGAGCCACTGTGCCCGGCCAGAATACTCATTTCTATAGGGGAGGGAGGTGGGACTTCAAAGAGGTTAAACAATTTGCTGATGGCAGTGCAGCAAGCATGTGGGAGTGCTCGAGGCCTCCAAGGCCCTGCACTGCATCTCTGTTTGCCTTGTACTGCAGTGATGGAGCCGCCTTCTTTCCCAGCCCTCCTCCCTGTCTCAACGCTGCCAGTGGCAAAATGGGATTCATGAAAATCAGTTTCAGTCTTATGAATGTCAGCTACAGAGGCAGAAGGCAAAGCTTTTGGGGTAAAGCCAATAAGATAAACTGTGGCCTAGTGTCTGCTTGGAATGCATTCTATGGAACCAGTCCCAGCGTTTGCAAATACACAGCAGCAGTCGCTGTTGTGTTTAGGAAGAGCTGGGGCGTAGGTTGCCCTGGTGGCCTCACTGTTCTGCCCTGGAATCCCGTCCAAGACGCCACACTGCATCCGGCCATCATGCCTTCTTAGTCCACAAGGATTTGTGAGGGTTTCTCAGCCCCTCCTTGTTTATTGTGTCTTGATACTTTTTAATAGTACTGGCCAGATCTATTACAGAATATTTCCCAATTTGGGATTGTCATGTTTGCCTATGATTAGAATCGGGTTCTAGGTTTTTGGAAAAAATACCCCAGAAGGGGAGTGTCCACTCCATCATGCCAAATCAGGGGCTTCTTGGTATCAACATGACTGCAGCTGGTGATGCCAACTACGGTCACTTGGTGAAGGTGGTATCTGGAAAGTCGCTGTTCCTCTCTTCTCTCACTTCTGGAGGTAAGTCGCCAAGTCCAGCCCATAGTTGAGAAGAAGGAAATTAAGCTCTACATACTGGGATTTTATTTGACTTAAATTTAAAATTAAAGAGGCAGACAAGGCTGGTGGCCACCATATTGGACAGCAAGGGCTTGCAAAAACTTCTATACCCTGGGACCCGGTTGGTGGGGAGTAGAATATTGCAGAAGTCGGCCGGTCTATAAGTGCCCAAGGGTTGACTATAGCTGAAATCAGTGGAAGTCTAGATACTATCATGCAGTTGGGGTATGAGGGTGAAATTTTTTGATGCTAATAAAGGATTTTAAAGACCTTTGGGAAACCATTACCAGAGGAGGATTCGTAAAATCCAGCGAGAGCTTGGTTTTCATTCTTAAGGCTCTGTTATTTTGGAATAAATTCAGCCAGTCACTGTTAAGCATAGAGATGAACAGTGTTGACCTATCCTGGGGGTCATCGGCATTTCAGAAGGCCAGGGATGACCAGGGGATGATGTCTGTTAACTCAAAATGATATTTACATTTATGGTGAGAACCTGTCCCCCACCTCCACAAGCCAGTCCGTCTCTGTTTCTCCCTCTCTCTAGTTTTTGTACGTACCCCTCACACTGTTAATTAAGTGCCTTTTGTTTCTCTTTTTCCATCTGTAAAATGAGGACTAAAAATAATGCTGCAGCCGGGCGTGGTGGCTCATGCCTGTAATCCCAGCACTTTGGGAGGCCGAGGCGGGTGGATCACAAGGTCAAGAGATCAAGACCATCCTGGCCAACATGGTCAAACCCCGTCTCTACTAAAAAATACAAAAAATAGCTGGGCATGGTGGCACATGCCTGTGGTCCCAGCTACTCGGGAGGCTGAGGCGGAAGAATCGCTTGAACCCAGGAGGTGGAGGTTGCAGTGAGCCGAGATTGCGCCACTGCCCTCCAGCCTGGCGATACAGCAAGACTCTGTCTCAAAAAAAAAAAAAAAAAAATAATAATAATAATGCTGCAGCCGGGTGTGGCGGCTCATGCCTTTAATGCCAGCACTTTGGGAAGCCGAGGCAGAGAGATTGCTTGAGCTCAGGAGTTTGAGACCAGCCTGGGCAAACTATGAAACCTCATCTCTACAAAAAACACACACAAAAAAGTAGTGGATGTGGTGGTACACACTTGTAGTCCCAGCTACTTGGGGGACCTGAGACAGGAGGATCACTTGAGCCTGGGAGGTCGAGGCTGCAGTGAGCTGAAATTATATCACTGCACTCCAGCCTGGGTGACAGAGCGAGACCCTGGCTCAAAAAAAAAAAAAAAAAAAAAACAAAAAAAAAAAAACTACCTATCTATCTATATGTCTATCTGTATCTCTATATCTACATAATCTGCATTTTCAGGCTTGTTGCAAGGATTAAATGAGTGAGCGTGTGTAACGGTGCTTAGGTTAGTATTTGTGCTGTGTGCTAGTCACTGTTATTATTTTTGGAGACAAAGTCTCACTCTGTTGCTTGCCCAGGCTGGAGTGCAGAGGCATCATCTTGGCTCACTGTAGCCTTGACCTCCTGGGTCATGCAATCCTCCTGCCTCAGCCTCCTGGGATGCTGGGACTACAGACATGTGCCACCATGTCCAGCTAATTAAAAACAATTTTGTTTTGGTTGAGACAGGGTTTTGCTATGTTGCCCAGCCTGGCCTTAAAATCCTGGCCTTGAGTGATTCTCCCACCTCAGATTCCCAAAGCACTGGGATTATGAACTTGAGCTACTGTGCCCAGCTGGTTAATGGTGCTTTGTTCCAAGCACTATCATAAACTCATCAGCCCCGGAGAATAGAGCAGCAGCTGCTCACTAAGGAGAAGCTGAAAAACTCCAAGGCCCTTGCTGTAGGGAGCCTGCCAGCAATCAGAGGTCAGCACAGGTCTGACGTGAGCTTGGTAAAGGGTAGCCAGTGAACCTCAGGTGGGTGGGCTTCAGACTGGTTTTCTTTAGTCGGCAACATCTTCAGGTAGGGACATCGTACATCAAAATACTGATTTAAGGTTTCACTTCAAAAATAATGGTGGCACCAATAGTGGTGGCCCATGTTCATCACGGGCCACACCCAGCTGGAGCTGAGTGACAGACCCTTTCTTAGACAAGTAGACACTCTCCTCTTTGCACCAATCCTAACCACTATGGATGACCTTCACCCCGGCTGCTTTGCTTGGGCGTAACTCCTAGAGTTGCCTGGGTTTGGACTCTCATGGAAGGGACACCTGCTGGAATCTCTGAAATCACTACCGTTTGGCTTTTAGAAGACAGAATCTGTGACATGGGTGAACTTGTATGTTCACAGCTCTGCAGGCACCACTGTGCCACACCAGGATGCTTCCATAGAGAAGGATTGACGGCACCAGAGTCGGTGAAGATATGAAGCCAGGGAAACTCTCACACTTCCCACTTCATTTGCATATATTTAAGGGGTGCAAGTGCAGTTTTGCTACGTGGATGTATTGTGTAGCAAAGCCCGAGCTTCCAGCAGAACCATCACCAGAATGTTATACATCGTACCCATTGAGTAATTTTTCATCATCCATCCCCTCCCACCACACCACCCTTCTGAGGCCTCCAGTGTCTCTCACTCTACTTTCTTTTTTGTAGATGGAGTTTCACTCTGTCACCCAGGCGGGAGTGCAGTGGCGCAATCTCAGCTCACTGCAGCCTCTGCCTCCTGGGTTCAAGCAATTCTGCCTCAGCCTCTAGATTAGCTGGGACTACAGGCATGCACCACCACGCCTGTCTAATTTTTGTATTTTTAGTAGAGACGGGATTTCACCATGTTGGCCTGGCTGGTCTCGAATTCCTGACTTCAAGTAATCTGCCCACCTTGGCTTCTCCAAGTCCTGGGATTACAGGCATGGGCCACTATGCCCAGCCTATCATTCCACTCTCTATGCCCATGAGGATTCATTGTTTAGCTCCTACTTGTGACTGAGAACAGGCAGTATTTGACTTTCTGAGTTGTTTCACTTAAGATAATGGCCTCTAGTTTCATCCATGTTGCTGTAAAAGACATAATTTCATTCTTTTTATGGTTGGACAGTATTCCATGGTGTGTGTGTGTGTGTGTGTGTGTGTGTGTGTGTGTGTGTGTATTTTCCTTTATCTAGTTATCCACTGACGGACATTTAGGTTGATTCTCTGTCTTTGCTATTGTGAATAATGCTGTGGTGAACATGTGAGTGCAGGCGTCTTTTTGATATAATGGCTTATTTTCCTTTGGGTGGATACCCAGTAGTAGAATTGCGGGTTGGAATGGTATAGTAGTTCTATTTTTAGTTCTTTGAGAAAGCGTCGTAGTGTTTTCTATAAAGGTTATACTAATTTGTGTTCCCAGTCACAGCATGTAAGAATTCCATTTTGTCCGTATCCTTGCCAGCATCTGTTATATTTTGGCTTTTTCATGATGCCATTCTGACTGGGGGAAGATGCTACTTTATTGTGGTTTTAGTTTGCGTTTCTCCAGTTAGTGATGATGACCATTTTTTCATACACCTGCTGGCCATTTGTGTGTCTTCTTTTGACACGCCCCACTTTTCCAACCTGTTAAGTAAAAGCTAAACATGCATCTTCTAAGACCCAACTGGTCTATTCCCAGATGAATAATTCATGAGAAACCTGTACATATGCCTCCAAGGAGACATGATCAAGAATGTTCTTTGTAGCACTGTTTTCTAATGGTCTCAAACTGGAATCACCCCAATGTTCGATAATAGTTGAACATAAATAGATAAATCTCAGAATATTTATGCAAGACGATACTACACAGCAAGGAAAGGCTGCCATTTCACAGACATGGGTGAGTCCTAGATAACATGTTGAGATAAATATCCAGACACTAAAAAATATATTTCATGGGCCGGGCGCGGTGGCTCAAGCTTGTAATCCCAGCACTTTGGGAGACCAAGGCAGGCGGATCACGAGGTCAAGAGATCGAGACCATCCTGGCCAACATGGTGAAACCCTGTCTCTACTAAAAAATACAAAAAACAATTAGCTGGGCATGGTGGTGTGTGCCTATAGTCCCAGCTACCCAGGAGGCTGAGGCAGGAGAATTGCTTGAACCCGGGAGGCGGAGGTTGCAGTGAGCCGAGATCGCGCCACTACACTCCAGCCTGGCGCCTGGCAGCAGAGCAAGACTCTGTCTCAAAAAAAAAAAAATGTATGTGTGTGTGTGTGTGTGTGTGTGTGTGTGTGTGTGTGTATGTGTGTCTGTATATATATATATATATATATATATATATATATATTACATTTACATAGAATAGAAAAACAGGCAAAACACATTCATGGGGCTAGAAATCAGAGCAGTGGTTACCTTTTGGGGACTCCGCTGGGAGGAGGCAGGGGAGAGTTTCGAGGTGACTGCAAATGTCCTGCTTCATCTAGGTCATAGTTATGCAGGTGTGCGTACTCTGTAAAAGTTAATGGGGTTGTACACCTGTGATTTATGCATTTCGTGTATGTTTTACTTCAATTTAACAATTTAACAAAAATATCTGAAAACATGCATTTGGAAAGGAATTTTGTCTGATTTCTATGGCCATAGATATATCACTTGATGAGCAGGAGATAGATTTGGATCTGAACTAAGGGCACATTTTCTTTTTTTTCTTTTTTCTTTTCTTTTTTTTTTTTTTGAGATAGAGTTTTGCTCTGTTGCCAGGTGCCAGGCTGGAGTGCAGTGGCACGATCTCGGCTCACTGCAACCTTCGCCTCCTGGGTTCAAGCAGTTCTCCTGCCTCAGCCCCCCAAGTAGCTGGGACCACAGGCGTGTGCCACCATGCCCAGCTAATTTTTGTATTTTTTAGTAGAGACAGAATTTCACCATGGTCTCGATCTCTTGACCTCATGATCCGACCGCTGCGGCCTCCCAAAGTGCTGGGATTACAGGCGTGAGCCACTGAGGGCACATTTTCTAATACCTGGAGGCCTCTGAGTCACTCTGTGTGTAAGACAAATTCAATCGGTTATCAATCAAAGTGATCAGTCCTTGGGGAGAAGAGGAGCATGGTTGTCCTGAATGAACGGGCAATATGAAGAGCTGCTCAATTTGTGCAAGTTCACAGCCCGAATCTGCATCATGGATCAGCTTGCAGAACCACCCGTTTCAGTTGCTCATATAACTGAATATGGCCATGCTCGAGAATTTGAAGTGTGATGAAGAAAAAGCCCTAGGCTGGAAGGAGAAGGTGAGAAGACAGAAGCTTTTTAGGGAGTAGCACCATATTGCAGCAGTACTCATAAATCATCTCTTGAAAAAGCAAGTGATTTTTTTAAAAGGCAGTCAAATATTTTTCATTGCCTTGTTATTTGTGGCAAAATCCTAGGAGACACATCCTTTACATTAATAAAGTTATAACTGATAGATTTTCCTTCATGCATTAGCAGCTGGCAGGCTCAGAGCATAAATATAATGTTCAGTCAATAGGTAAAAACCCTTTTTATGTGATTTCCTGGTATAAAGTCTTTTATATATTGTTTCCTTTTCTTTTAAAAACTATTATTCTTTACTGGCTTATTGCATACATATTTTTATCACAAACATTCTTGAGTCGTTTTGTGGGAGTCAGGGGAATATGGCTTATAAATTACCATGCATTATATAGTCCGAACAAGCATTTGGTAGAGGTTCATTTTATGCAGGGTTTTAGTTCTAAAGTCAACAGGTCATACCAAAATCACATATAGAAAAAAATTACCCTTGAAAGTCCCTAGGGCAGGAGCCATATGGAACATACCGAGTCTCGGTAGGTTCCCCTGGCTCAGTTTTCCCTCTAGCATCGCAACAGATTGTTATTGATTGGTAGAGAAGAAATGCAGTGACTGGTTGTGTTTCGAGTTTCCATTGTCCCAAGGATGATGTCTTTACACACTAGAGTGGCACTCAGGTGACATTTTTTTCAACAGGAGATACCCATGGAAACATGCTGTTGGGGACACAGGTTTGTCTCTTTTCCTTAGAGTGTGGGTCCCCGACCCCTGGGCCATGGACCAGTATGGGTGTGGCCTGTTAGGAACCAGGCCACACAGCAGGAGGTGGGCAGCGGGCAGGATGAGCATGACCACCTGAGCTCTGCCTTCCGTCCGATCAGCTGCAGCATTAGATTCTCATAGGAGAGGGAACCCTGTTGTGAACTGCACCTGTGAGGGATCTAGGTTGCATGCTCCTTATGAGAATCTAACGCCTGATGATCCGAGGTAGACATTTGATCCCATGAACCAGTCCCCCAACCCTGGTCAGTGGAAAATTTGTCTTCCATGAAACCGGTCCCTGGTGCCAAAAAAGTTGGGGACTGATGCCTTTTAGCCCTTCAGACTCTTTTGCTGGGAGGTTGGGTGACACATCTTTTTAAAAAATCGATGTAAAATTCACATAACATACAATGAACCGTTTATAGTGGGCAAGTCAGTGGCATTTAGTACATTCACAGTGTTGTGCAACCATCATCTCTATCTAGTTCCTAAACATCTCCATCATCCCAAAGGGAACCCTGTACCTGCTAGGTAGCCCCTCCTCTTTCCTTCCTCCTTCCATCCCTGGCAGCCATGAATCTGCTTTCTGTCTCTATGAATTTACTGATCTTGAATATCTCATGTAAATGGAATCATACAGCATGTGAACTTTCATGTCTGGCTTTGTTTACCTAGTGTAATGTTCTTGAGGTTCATCCCCATTGTAGCGTGAATCAGCATGTCATTCCTTCTGTAGGCAGAAGAATATTCCACTTTATGGATTGACCACATTTGGCTTAACCCATTCATCTGTTGACAGACACTTGGTTTGTTTCTGCATTTTGGCTGTTATGAATAATGCTGCCATGACGTTTGTGTATAAGAATTTGAACACCTGTTTCCAATGCTCTGGGCATAAACCATAAATGTAGGAGTAAATTACTAGGTAACGTAGTGAATCTGTTGAGCTTTTTAGGGAACCAGTAAACTGTTCTCTACAGTGGCTGTACCATTTTACATCTCCACTGGAAATACATGAGGGTTTCCATTTTTAACCTCCTCAGCTGTGTGGCTTAATTGTCCCCTCCTAAGTTCAACCCCACTGTTTTGGTAGAAAAGAGTTCCCTTTGGGGCTGCCTGTGTTCTGATTATACTGACCGATATGACACAAATATAAATTTAACCATGCTTCTTTCCCACTAGTAAGCTGGAGTATGCATTGCAGATACTTGTAAGTTGATGAAGTATGATTATTGAGAGGAGCCTTATTTATCTTATTTTAAGTTCTGGGATACATGTGGAGGATGTGCAGGTTTGTTACATACGTAAACATGTGCCATGGTGGTTTGCTGCACCTATCAACTCATCACCCAAGTATTAAGCCCAGCATGCATTAGCTATTTTTCCTGATGTTCTCCCTTCCCTTGCCACCAACCCCCAACAGACCCCAGTGTGTTGTTCCCCTCCCTGTGTCCATGTGTTCTCATTGTTCAGCTCCTACTTATAAGTGAGAACATGTGGTGTTTGGTTTTCTGTTCCTGTGTTAGTTTTCTGAGGATAATGGCTTCCCACTCCATCCATGTCCCTACAAAGGACATGATCTCATTCCTTTTTATGGCTGCATAGTATTCCGTGGTGTATAAGTATCACATTTTCTTTATTCATTCTATCATTGATGGGCATTTGGGTTGGTTCCGTGTCTTTGCTGTTGTGAACGGTGCTGCATGAACATACACGTGCATGTATCTTTATAATAGAATTTTTTATATTTATTTGGGTATACACCCAGTAATGGGATTGCTGGGTCAAATGGTATTTCTGGTTCTAGGTCTTTGAGTAATCATCACACTGTCTTCCACAATGGTTGAACTAATTTACACTCCCACCAACAGTGTAAAAGTGTTCATAATTCTCTGTAGCCTCACCAGCATCTGTTGTTTCTTGACTTTTTAATAATTGCCATTCTGACTGGTATGAGATGGTGTCTCATTGTGGTTTTAATTTGCGTTTCTCTAATGATCAGTAATGATGAGCTTTTTTGCATATGTTTGTTGGCCACATAAATGTCTTCTTTTGAAAAGTGTCTGTTCATGTTCTTTGCCCACTTTTTAATGTTTTTTTTCTTCTTATAAATTTGTTTAAGTTCCTTTTAGATTCTGGATATCAGACTTGTGTCAGATGGATAGATTGCAAAAATTTCCTCCCATTCTGCAGGTTTCTATTTGCCCTGATGATAGTTTCTTTTGCTGCACAGAAGCTGAGAGAAGCCTTATTTAAAAGTTGAATGTAAATGTCACAAACTCGCCAGAGAATCTGCTTCATGCCTTCTATTTTTCTGCTTGAGCTTGTCTCTAACCTGCGTTAAGAACACAGTTTTTAAATAGCACCATGTGCTTCCCTGCAATTGCATTATTGGCATATGTGCAATACTGAAATATCAAACAGATCAGGAATAGCATGTATCAGTCATGGTTGAAGCAAGTTTCTGAAAATAGAAGGGAACTGAGACATTTGGAGTTACTCTCCAGCCTCCCCCAGCAACCCCCTCCCCACCACCCACTGGGAAACCAGAAGCAATTGTTTTAGTGCCAATCCCTTTATTAGCATAATATTTCACATTCAAATTGCCCTTTAAAACTTGAAAAGTACATTTATATGAATTATCTCACTTACATTGCCAAGAAAGAAAGGCTAAATAATTTTCCCCAAATTATGTCTGGTCATTGTTAGGATAGGCTTCAAGCCCAGGTTCTCCCAATAGTCCCTCCACACCCTGGGTGACCTAGCTGACTGCCCTGGGCCTTGACCTCAAGAGGCGGGCTGGAGTGGGGCACAGTGACCATCAGGACCCTGGACAGCAACAACCACTCGCCTTCCATCCTGGGTTTCTCCCTCTCTCCTTAGTTCAGGCTCCCTCTCCAGGCTCGCCCCCACTGGCTTTTCTTCCCTTTCTTCCTTCACATTACTCTCCCATCCCTGCCTTTAGGCTAGAACCACCTACGAAGCCTTTTCAGAAAGAAAAAATATTACCAAGCACACACTAGTGTTGACTTAGATTATTTTTATTATACGTTATTATAATTGATAATTACATCTTTCTTATATAATATTATTCTACCATACTTGCATATTATAACTACATAGTCTACGTTTGAGCATAATATGGTTATGTATTTATAATTCATAATGTAATTACGTGTGTCCAGAGGTAAAACTGGCTATAAAATTTTTACAGCTTTTCTAAACCATAAGGCCCAAATGAATGAGCAGATCAAAGAGAAACAACTTCAAGAGGCCAATAAAATTCAAACCCAAACTCACTGTGACTTAATATGTCATGTGATATTTTACTTAAATCACATTTTCTCTTATAAGTTAACGCCATTGTACAGTTGGCGGGAAGTTGATTCAGTTCCTCCCGTTGATCTCTTCCAAACTCTTGCAAAATCTTTGCTACCTGAGCCTACAGAAGTCACCTGGCTTTCATTGAGTACAAAAGCCCTGTTGAAGTTAGCCTTCCTCGTTTTTCATTATCTCAGAACAGTCGATATGGCAATTCTCAGGCCGGCGCAGCAGGTTCACACACCCAAACGCAGATGTTGGCCTTTGATCCTGAATAGGGCACAAAATTATTCCTTTATATATTCTTTGAGATTTCATGGAAGTAAAAATAGCAGAAAATATTTTTGTAGGCCCCCGAGACTGTGTCTGCAGCCCCCAGTGCAAGGGAAGATGCCCCAGTCCTTCCAGAACCCCCACCTCTGCCAACTGGAGGCGTTTACGAACCTGGCTCTGGGCCTCGGGACCCAGGGAGCAGCTGGGCGATGGTCTTCCTAAGGAGAATCAGAGGTGAATTGGGACAGGAGCAAGGGGTCTTGAACCCGAGAGCCGCACTGCCTGGGCTTAGTCCCCCACCTCCGCATGCTTGGGGGAGGCTGCTCGCTGAGTTACTTAACCTTCTTGCACCTGAGTTTCTTCCCTGACAAGCAGGATAGCAAGTGTGTCTGCCACATGGCAGTGCTGGGAGGACCGGATGAGATTTCAAAAAGAGGAGGAGGAGGAAAGCAAAGAGCTTGTGTTGGTTCTTGGCTCAGAGTAGAAGCCCAGGTAATCAAAGCTGCTGCATCATCCAGCACGAGCCCCTTGGGTCATCTCCCCCACACGATGTCGTCCCCAAGTGCCCCCTGCTTCTCTCTGCTGCCCTCATGCCTTTGAATTGTGCCCACCTGTGCCCTCCAATGCCCCTACAAACGTTACCACCCTCAGCATTGACTGGGTTCCCTGGAGGGTTGCTGTTCCTGACAGCCACCACTCCTCACTTGCCTATGGGAGGAAGGTGGAGTCACTGACTCTGCCACTGCCCCCAGGGCCTTCTGTCTCCAGCTTCCTTGGACATCCATGCACCTAGGAGGCTCAAATAATGACCTCATCTCTCTGCGCCTCTTCTCGCCCAGTGCTCTGCAAAAAGCATCTCCTCCCTCTTCCTCTTCATCTCCCACCCACTGATGCCGCCCTCTGCTTATCCCATCACCAGAACCTCTCCTGGAGGTCATGGAGATGTCCGTGATGCCGCATCCATGAGACGCCGTGCCGTCCTCATCTTGCTCGGCTTCTGGGCAGCAGCTGACCTGCCGGCCCCCACTCTCAAGGCTCTGGTCACTCACTTCTGAGGCAGCCCAGGGTCTGGCTTCACGTTACTTCTGCCCTGCACTCTGCAGGATCTGCTCAGGCCCCCTTACGATGCTGTGATTTCCCCACCTCTGTCTCCTGCTCCTTAATCTTGCTGAGAGCTCTTCCCCTCCCATGACTCAATGTGGCATCTGTATCAGTGCACCTTTCACCTAAGTCTGGCCCAGGCTCTCCTTCCTGAGCTCTGGGCCACGTGGGGAACTGTCCCCTGAGCATTCACACTGGGCCTCATGTAGGGTCTCACACTCACCAGGCCCCAGTACCACCGAACGTGGCCCATCCCTTAAACCCGCACTTTCTCCCTCCTCCCTGCATCTGCAGCCCCAAGCCAGAATATGATGCCTTCTTCTCTCATCACCAAGCCATGCTACTCCACCTGCTTTAATAATTCCTGGACCTGCCCTCCTCTTTCTGCTGCCATCATGTCAGTTCCGGCCACTGGCACTTGTCCCCTAAACGAGCGTAAATTGGTCTCTTTGGCTTCAGCCTGACTCTTTTCAATCCCTTTACCGTCCAGATGGTCTTTCTCAGGTGCAGTTTTTTTCTTTTATTATTTTATTTAACCAGCTTTGACCGCTCCTGCATTTCATTCTATATAAAGTACAAACTCCTCACTGAAGCCCACAAAGTCCTCACCACCCAATCCTTCTTGCCTCTCTACTCCTGCCACCCCCAGCACCTGTCCAGCCAGAGCCCAGCTGTCTATAGCTCTCTCCACGTTGTGTGTTCTCTTTGCTGTGGGGCTGTCACACGCGAGGCATGTCCGTTGCTGGACTCTGCTTGAGGCCACCAGGAACCCAGCCCAGTTCATGCTTCTGGAACCACAGGTAGAGAACACAGAAGAGCAGAGAAGGAGCTGCTGTACTCTTGGGAGGCTGCATTGCATTTACACAAGAATTAATTGCACTGATGCGATGGGAAAGACATGCAGGGTTAATTAACATGTCCGCTCACTCACTGAGGTTCTTTCCTGTCCAAATCCTCCCCTACTCCGGAGCAGCGTCCATCTCCAGGGCTGGAAGGAAGCCTCTTTACTTTGAGGCCAACGGAGCAGAGGCCTCGAGGAGGCGTCTCACTGGGGCCTGTCCCATGTGGCCAGGAGACTGGATGTTTATGGTTCTGAATCCTGTAGTGTGAATGGCAGGTCCTGAGAGCCAGAGGCCTTATTGTGTCTTTCATGCGTTTCTTATGTGTTTGTGCTGGGTGGACCCTCTTACCCACCTCTGAGACCAGACCCGTGTCAGGAGAGACTGAGAATTCCTCTCGCCTCTCCCCATAGCAACCTGCGTTCCTGCCTCCCCACATGGAACACCCCGTGCCGTCTGCTGCACCCGCAAGCCTGGGGGCCGGGCTGTTCCTCACCCCTCATTCTGGGCCCCCTGCCGAGCCCGGTATGGGCACCTACACAGTCAGTGGTGATGGTGGAGGGATTAGTGAAATAAATAAAATTGACAAATTATCGAAAGAACCTGCTTTTTCTTTTCTCATGTCAGTTTCTCGCCCAGAGACATGGCCACCTTGTCCATTGAAATGCGGATTTAACCGGAACTCCTGACGGGGATGGTGGTGTCTTTGGAAGTCCCAGTTTCTTCCTGGATGAGCCCTTGAGCTGCCTTGGGAGACTCTGGGAAGCCTCCTGTCCACATCTCACTGCTTTAGCAGGAGCTGTGCATTAGCTCAGGCTGCTACAGCAATATCCCACAGACCGGGCAGCTTAAATCACAGAGCTCTCCTTTCTCACAGTCCTGGAGGCTGGAAGTCCAAGACCGAGCTGTTGGCCGATTCGGTTCCTGGTGCGAGCCGCTTCTTGACTTGCAGATGGCTGTTTTCCCACTGTGTCCTCACGTGGCCAGGTGGTGGGTGGGGGACAGAGAGGGCTGGAGGGAGAGAATCCCCCTTCCCCTCACAGAAATAGAGACAGAGACATGGAGGCAGAGAGAGAGAGAAAGGCAGAGTGAGACTGGGAGAGACAGAAGTAGAAGCAGAGAAACAGATGTGGAGACAGAGACAGAGGCAGAAAAGTGAGCAGAGAGACAGACGTGGAGACAGAAAGACAGTGACAGAGGCAGAAAGAAAACCTGAAACGGGGCAGAGTGAGGCTGAGAGAGACCAAGATTGTCCTCCTCTTGGAAAGCCCTTGACCCTACCAGGTTAGGATCTCATGACCTCATGTAACCTTCAGTACCTCCTAGGAGCCCTGTCTCTAAATATAGTCACCCTGGGGCCGAGGGCTTCAAAGTAAGAATTTGGGGAGATTCGATTCAGTCCACAGCAGGTGGGAGGTGGCCTCAGGCACCTCATCCACCTGCTCCTCCTCTCCATGTACACAGGGAATCCACTCCCCCCCCCCGCCCCGGGGCTCCCTGCACCTCCCCTCACCCCACCTGCACTTGGACTCTATGCAGGTCTGGCTGTTTTGATACAATGCCCCTACCTTTAAGTCGAATTCCACCTGCAGACATATTTATTTTGGGAGGGAGTCCATGGTGTGTGTGTTTTGAATTAGCAGCCACCATATCCAAACAGGGATGTTTTGGATGGAAACCTAGCATTGCAGCTCCTAAAGACATGGAGAGCTGTCAGGGCTGGTTTCCGTCCCCACACAGTCCCCACAGGAGGGTCGCAGCTGCCCTCTAGGAACGTGGCCTGGGCCGGCCGGTCGCCACGTTCCCTGGCCTCTGCAACGTCTGGCCCTGTCCCTGGTACGCGTTGCGAGCCTCTCCCAGTGGGCGGAGGCATGTGGGAGGCTGGCTAGCTGCTTTTCCTTTCCTTCTTCATCCTCATTAGAATTCACTTTTTGCCCAGGATTTTGCAACACAGCAGCTAGAAAATAAAATAAAGGCATTCCTGTTTAATGTGTTAGTGGATATCAATGAATTAAACTCTCTCCTCAACTGGCACGTTCTGTAGCTGCCTTGGGAGGGGGATTTCAGCGACACGTGACGCTAGGAGTCCTCAAACCGACCCCCGAACGCTCTGGTGGGCGTGAGAGGAAGTAAGGAAGTGTGCTTCCTCTCTGTGGCTGCAGATAATAAATTCCACAGATGGTGTGTTTTCATTCTTACGGGGTAGGCCCTGTCTCCAGAGGGCATCCACGGGCTGGAAAACCTCACCCCTCTTGTGTGTGGCCTTAACCTCAAGGGATTGGAGACAGAAGCGATTCTGGTCGCAATGCTTACCTGTCCTTCCCTGGAAAAGAAAGCCATTCCATTTCTAAAGAAGCAGAGAGATCTGGAAGCCGCATTTTCTCTTCTCACGATTGTTATTTCAGGTCACAAAGCTGAGACGGAGGTGGTTCCTACAGCTGGAGCTCAGAAAGTTCCTCCGCCAGGGTCTCAGCAGCGTGGGAGTCACCAGCTCCCTGTCACTAGGTGACGGGCGTGAGTTGTTACACTCGACCACTGGGCACTCAGATGTGGTCGGTACTCAACAACGTCAAAACCCCACCCAGCGAGGGTGTCGGTTACGCCTCCCCCCAGGCTGTAGAAAACCCTGTTACTCAGACAGTGTGTCAGATTACACTAGTCCGCCCCCACCCCGTCTTCCTCCTCTTCCTCTTCCTCCTCCTGGGGATTGTCATGGCTGGTGCCACTGCGCTGGCTGCTGGGGACTCTCATTTTGTCGTGTTGCGATTCCAGGCCCACGTTTCGGAGCCCTTCTGGTCTCAAGTGTGCAACCAGCACATAGTGATCTGCATTTTGCTTGGTGGCATTTCTTCAGTGGTGCAGATTAATTCAGGAAGGCTTGATTTAGTCGGGAGTACCCACTTCCCTGGGTGGACAGCTCTCGTAGTGCACAGGGTCAGTTAGGAGGCTTTCCAGGGTAAGTCACCTTGCCTTTCAGCATCTTCACAGGATCAGAAAGGTGAGCAGAAGCCTCCGAATTTCCCTCCAAGGCCTGCAAACACATGCATGTCAGGGTGGTATCTGTGCCCACCACCGCAGGGGACAGTGAGGACCAACGCTGGCTTCCCTGCCGAGCTGTGTGTGGAACCACAGGTCCCTGTGCCCACCTCTGGGCTCCTTCAGGGTAAACAAGCATGGACAATGTGAGATGCTTGTAATCTGGCAAATAAAGCCTCATAGTTGGAGGAGGGTCAAGCTGGTACCTTTGCTATTATCTTTGTGCCTTTACCTGGCTGTCTTTGTCACTGAGTGGGCTTCTTTTACCATCAAGGTAGGAAGGGCTTTGGCATTTGGCTAAGTCTTTTGTGATTCTTGAAGTGTGGGGTCGGGGGGTCATTAGTTTCAAGACAATGTTGCTTTTCAGTAGCTCTCCCTGTGAGTGGCTGCTTTTAGCAGGCTGTGCCCAGTATGGTAAGGGGTACCCGACTTCAGTGTCCATTCACACTTGGACTAATGTGGGAAGCTACAATGGAAAGAGATGAAGATGTTTCCCTTTGCATGGGGATGTCATGGATTAAGATCTTGAGCTTTTTTCCTGGGAAGATTGATTTCATTTCATGGGTTAAGCAACTGACCTTGAATCTCTGAGATGGAATGTTAAGTAAAATAAATAGATGTAAACATTTCTACAACCACCAGAAAATTGGGTGAAAGACCAGCCTTGTTTCTCTTTCCTGTGCTCCTTTCTTACAGTTCACTCTTCCTAAATGAGATGCAGAGAAAGGCGGTTGGCGTGAACCAGGTGGCTGTTTGGTGGCAGAACATGGAAGAGGCAGGCAGTCGTTGCAGTGCCTTTGGGAGGGAAGGGGCCACTTGTTTGACCCTTGGCCCTGTGCAGTAAGATGTGCTCAGTGTTCTGTGAGATTGATGTCCTTGAATCCTCACGACATCTGCTAGGGTGACAGCTTTTATATCCTGAAGTCACAGAGAATGCAGGGATGCCAGGTGGCTTGTCCAAGGTCACACTTGGGAGGGCTCCAGTTTGCATTTAGGCGATTTGACCTCAGAACTCATGATCTAACCCCTATTTCAAATGTCTCTTGTCCTCAAATTCTCTGAGCTATTGCTGCCTTAGTTTACCTTGGGGCATGTCCGCCTCTGAGGTCAGGAGCCAGGTGTTTTGATTAGCACACCCATTCCATCCCCTAAGACCTCCAGGGATTCCCCTATGTGGGATATGCCAAAGAATCTGCAGTTCTCTCAAGAAACCAGTGTGGGACGACATGATGATCTGCTTTACTTGAGAAGGACAACAGTAAATGTTAGGCCATCCAGACCATCTCAGAAGAGAGAAGGGAGTTGCTCCATTATCAGTCACTTTCCCATGGATGGGGGGTCATTGTTTCCCAGAACAAAGCACCACAGTCTTTTATGTTTGGGTTCCTTTGCTGTGTTTTATGTTGTGAAAATGTAGGTGCCAGGCAGTAGCAGAGCTCATTTTGACTGTGGCTAAGAGGAAGGGAAGGTTGACTGAAAAATGGAAGCTGAAAATAGCCAGGAGGAGCCTCTGTCCTCGTGGGAAGTGTTGAAACCACGTGATTCCTTGCTGGTTTTCTACTGTGTGAATGGCGCTTAGACTCTGAGCACTTGAAATATTGTAATGTAGATGAACCAGATCAATTCAAGGGAGTGTCCCACCAGCATTAATTCATCTAGGGTGTGATCAGAGAACAAACTCGAACAATCGGTGGGGGGGGATTTGTTGGGGGGTGTGGGAAGAGAAGTTCTGAGCTTGACAGCTGGTAGCTGGTGTGGTTCCAGCGGCCTTCCACTGTGAGTCATTGATTATCCCTCTGCTTCTCTTTTGACCTTTTGTGATGGATATCATTCCTTCTTTTAGGATTCTCAGCTTACTTATTGAAGTCCTTTTCAGGTTGCTTTATTATTTTTATTTCCTCTGGAGAAAATTTATCCTGATTATTAATTTTGTGGGATCTCTTTAGTAGGATTAATTTTCTTTATGTGTTCTGCAATTACTCTTTTCAGATTCATCTTGAATGAGAGATTCTTACTCCCATTTCTGTACTCACTCTTCCCGTCCTACCTATTTGTAGTTACTGTGTCACACCTTAGGTGCTCCCATTCTTGAATTAGACTTTATTATTGGCAGCTCAGAGTTCTGTGCCATGGTGATATTCGAGAGTAAGACAAGTCCTAAAAATGAGCCTAAAATAGGGTTTCCTCCCTCTCGCCTCTCTAGGTGCATGACCTTATAAAAGCTATAGCTCTAGGTAGAGGTGATAGGTTATTTTCAGCTTTCTTTGGGGGCTTAACTGTTGCCTTAGATCATGTGGTGACCTGTTCAGGTCTCCTGTCTTATGTGGAATACATTGAATCTTGGATATCCTGAAAAAGTTGGGCCCTTAGTTCTCCCTACCTATTTTTGGACTCTGAATCTACAAGGTTCCAGGAGTTCCACTCACCACGTTGTGTTCTAGCCATCTAGTCCTTAGAAAGTTTTATGTTATTTTTGAGTGGCTAAATCTTGCTAAGCTTTCTCTCTCTATGTTCATTGTGGCTGTTTGTTTGGAGCAGTGTTCATGGGGAAAGGGATGGGTCAAAGCCTAATAACTCCGATTGGTGAGAAGTTCTGTTGCTTTTTTAGGGCACAGACACTAAGTGATTAGTATGTATTATTTTATTGTGTCTAATCACCATAAAGTATAACATCATTGCATTTTGTAGATTAGGAAACTTACAGTTTAGAAAAAAGAGAGAAATCAGTCCCAGCTCTTACACAGCTTAAGGATTGCAGAATCAGTGCCCAACCCTAGGTTTCATTTCCAAATCAGAGCTCCTAACCCCTGCACTCTACCAAGTCTCTAAACACTGGGCACCGTCTCACACGTCCTTTCCTTTTGTCCTAGGGAAATGAACTGAAGGATGCCACCCAGGGAGAGCATCGCCTGAGATCCCATCATGCAGGCCTTCCCACAAGGGCCTGGCAGCATGACAAGGTAACTGATACCACCATCCACAGACCGTCTGGGGCCCTGGAGGAGGGGGCTGGGCCAGGGAGGAACACCTGGGAAGGGGCAGGCAGGAATCAGTGAATGCCAGTGTGAGGGTGGCCCGAGAGCCTGAGCCAGGTCTCCCTCACCTCTTCACATGACCAGCATGTGAGGCACCCAGTGATGTCTCATCCACTGTCTGCTGATATCTCTGCTGGGAAGTCTATTAGGCATCTGTATCTTTAACAACAAGGCAGAATGAACCCATTGGTGCCCACTCTCCCAAACCACTTTCTCCCCAGTGAATGGTGTGGCCCCATGCTGGGGCCTCCTGGGTGCTGCTCTTTCTTCATCCGAATCAAACTCCCTGCTTAAGTCTGTTTTCTGTTGCTTATAACAGAATACCTGAAACTTGGTACTTTATAAAGATAGGAAATCTATTTCTTAAGCTATGGAGGCTGAGAATCTAGGGGTGAGGGGGCTGTATCTGGTGAGGACCTTCTTGCTGATGGGGCACTGCAGGGTGGTGCAGTGCATCCTGTGGCGAGGGGGCTGAGTGTGCTCACAGACCAGCTCAGGGCTCCCTTGTTATTATTAAGCCAACAGTTCCACTCTCCTAATAACCCACTGGTCCATTAACTCATTAATGCCCTAATCCATGAATGGACTCATCCATTCATGAGGGCAGAGTCCTCATGATCCAGACACCTCTTAAAGGCCCCACCTCTCAGTACTGCCCTGTTGAGGATTAAGTTCCCCACATGTGAAATGTGGGGGATGCATTCAAACCATGGGACACACCAGCCAGCCACGTCAGCACCACATGTGCCCCAGTGGTCCTCCCTCCTCTCCACTGCAGTCCTCTTCTCTTTCCCAGATGCCAAGGCCATTTTCTCATTGGCCTGTCTAGCTCCCTTGTCTTGCTGTGGTTCTTTCCCTGTGGCAACTGGAGTGATCCTGTGATGCTGCTGGATCATGCAGTCCTCTGACCCTTCCGGTGCCTTCCATACATAAAGCTGAGGCTTCTCCCTGTGGCTGCCACCCTGTCCACCTTGCTGCCTCCCGTCCACCTCTGACTGACTTTTGTTCCTCGGATCCCTAAGCTTGTCTTAACATTTGGTGGTTGCCTCTGCTTAGAATACTCCGCTCCCTCATCTTCAACAGCTGGGAGCTTCTTGCCTTTCAAGCCCCAGGTCACCCATCCCCGCAGTGAGCATTCGTGGCTCTAACGTCCACTCTAACAGTTCTCCGTCCACCCCTTTTGTCTCTGTGGGACCACCCTGTTTTCATGCTCTTTGTATCTTTTCTTGCTGCCTTAGTCTCTCACGGGTCTTCACCTCTGTGTTCGTCTGTCTCCTGTGGAATGTGGGCTCATGGTTGCAGAGGCCTTTGCTGTCACATCCGTGACTGTCTGTCCTGCACCTTCACAGAATGCATCTTAGGTGCTCAGTCAACATTCACTCAATGATGGGTGGCTTTGAACTGATGCGTGGTTTTAATTTTGCAGCTTTGCTAATGCATATTTCAAGGAATAACTGAGTTCTGGTAATTAAATATAAATATTAGAGGTTTCTTGAGTTGACACAAAGGCCTTTTTTTTTTTTTTTTTTAAAAAGGTGTGTTTTTAAGGAAATTACAAGTGTTGATGAGGATGTACAGAAACTAGAATTCTGCACATTGCTGGTGGGAATGCTAAATGGTGCAACCACTGTAGAAAACAGTATGGAAGTCCCTCAAAAAATTAAAAATAAAATTGCATATGATCCAGCAATCCCAATCCCAGGTATAAGAATTCAAAAGGGGGCTGGGCATGGTGGCTCATGCCTGTAATCCCAACACTTTGAAAGGCCGAGGCGAGTGGACCACCTGAGGTCAGAAGTTCGAGACCAGCCTGGCTAACATGGCAAAACCCCATCTCTACTAAAAATACAAAAATAAGCTGGGCATGATGGCATATTCCTGTAATCCCAACTACTTGGGAGACCGAGGCAGGAGGATCACTTGAACCCGGGTGGTGGAGGTTGCAGTGAGCCGAGATCACGCCATTGCACTCCAGCCTGGGTAACAGAGTGAAACTCAGTCTCAAAAAAAAAAAAAGAAAAATTGAAATGGAGGATCTCAAATAGATATATGTACATGTTACAAATTTATAGTAGCCAAAAGGTGGAAATAACCCACATTTCCACTGAAGGATGAGTGAATGAACAACATGTGGCATGTGTGTGCAATGGAATATTATTGGCCCTTGAAAAGGAAACTCTGACGCTGCAGCATGGATGAACCTTGGGGACATTTTGCTAAGTGAATAAGCCAGTCTCAAAGGGCACACACTGTTTGATTACACTTATAGGAGGTTCCTGGAGTTGTCGGCTCCATCGAGATGAAGAGTGGAATGGAGGAGCCGGGGCTGGGTGGAGGGGAATAGGGAGCTGGTGTTTCATGAGGACAGAGTCTGAGCTGGGGGAGAGGAAGAGTGTTCTAGAGATGGGTGGTGCTGGTTGTAAAACAGTGTGAATGTCCTTAATGCCACGGAGGTAACTGCAAGTGAAATAGTTAAGATGGTAAATTTTACGTAATGTGTATTTTACCACAATTTTTCTTAAAAAGGTGTGTTTTAATATATCCTGACTCTCCAATTAGTATGCTTTCCCCATTTTTCCACCAGCCCTTCCTTTCCAAACCTACACTTTAAGGAAAGGCTGATAAACTCACTCACACTGAGGTCTCAGTGCATCATAAGGCTTAGTGAGTTTCTTAGGCCAGGAGTATTTTTCTTCAAATAGGAGCAAAAATGTAAAAGGATGGGGGTGTTTCAGGCCTCCAGTGCAGGCTGACGACAGGGGACTGGTGGGGAGCTCGGCATGGAGGTTGGATCCTGGGACGGCTTTCTTCCTTAGACTAAAATAGCTGCAGGTGGTCACGTTGCACTGCTGAGCTGGGCTCCTGCACCTGGAGAGGTGATGCCAGCTGTGGGAGAGGGCAGGGGTGGGGTTGGAGCCGAGCCCTGCGGGCATTTGACCAGGCCAGCAAGGGCCAGCGGAGGTGGGGTCCCAGTGCTTAGCCCTCATGGCAGAGGCAGTGGGCTCCTTTCCTGGCTGGCTGGTGGTGCAGCTGGACATCCCTGCTCCTGTAGGATTCAAACCGCTTTGTTTGCTTGAGGTTTGAAATTTCTCCCCCTGCTGTCTTCTCAGCTTGGCCTTTTAAACAAGGCTGCAAGGCACAGGAAATGAGCTGGCCTTTGCTTCTGCTTCTCAAGGGTGTCTGAGGGAGCCCAGCAGCTCACCCAGCGTGGACAGGAAGAGCAGTGCCTTGCAAGAGGCGGTAGGGGCACCCTCCGGTCCATCCTGCAGCTTGCCTGCTTTGCAGAGCTTGGCTTTCCATCAAAGTGCCTGGGCTGGCTACCTGCATGGCAGGCACTGACAGAGTGGCAGTCCCCAGAGGCTATCTCTTGGGCCCAGCATCTTTGCGGTCCATGGTAGCTGGGGAGGCTGAAGGGGTGGGGTGAGTTTGTGCTGATGGAAGCACTCAGCTGTCCCTTCAGACTCTTGGGTAGGCCTGTCAGCGCAAACCTTCAGAAACACCAGGGCCCTTGTGGGTCCCTGGAGACACTTGGGGATCAGCAATTCCCATATCTGATTCTTGCTTGGAATTGCAAACTGCTTTTCGGTGGCCCACAGGGAGGGGAGCATCTCACACTGGGGTCTGTCGGGGGGGGGGGAAAGGGGGGGGACAGCGGGGGATGAGGAGTTGGGGAGGGATAGCATGGGGAGAAATACCAGATATAGGTGATGGGGAGGAAGGCAGCAAATCACACTGCCATGTGTGTACCTATGCAACAATCTTGCATGTTCTTCACATGTACCCCCAAACCTAAAATGCAATAAAAAGTATATATATTAAAAAAAAAAGATGGAAATGAATTATCAGAGGTCTTAATTATGAATGTAAAGAGATTGCATTGTCAGCATTTTCCCTATGCAGAAATGTTTGGTTCTTAGGTGCAAACTGTGGTATTGGGCTATCTGGAGTATTGGATTCTCTTAGGCAGGCAGCCTTGTGGAAGGAAACCAAGGACCTGGGATCCAAGACAGGGCAGAGAATATGCTTGATGCCTTTGAAGCCTGCAAACCCAGCCGTGGGTTGATTTCAGAAAAATAATTCAAATTTCTTCTCTGCTTGGGTTAGAAGGGGCCTGTGAAGCTTCCTCCTCCCCGCCATGGTCCTGTAGCAGGTCTGAGGTTCAAGGTTTTCGCCACATTGAATATCTGATGCCAAGTATTTCAAGCTTCTCTTCCACCTGGTACCACTGTTGCTGCCATGAGAATCTGCATTTCTAAACAGAAATGAGTGCAGTGTGTGCATCGAAGTGAAGGAGAGTGCACTCTGCCGCGTGTGGATGGTGGTGAGGAGAGTGCACTCTGTAGTGTGTGGATGGTGGTGAGGAGAGTGCACTCTGCCGCGTGTGGATGGTGGTGAGGAGAGTGCACTCTGTAGTGTGAGGATGGTGGTGAGGAGAGTGCACTCTGTACTGTGTGGATGGTGGTGAGGAGAGTGCACTCTGCAGCGTGTGGATGGTGGTGAGGAGAGTGCACTCTGTAGTGTGAGGATGGTGGTGAGGAGAG